>MCJB01049881.1:49326-61108 GCA_002018475.1 Nicotiana obtusifolia
CCCCCCAAAAAAAAAATTTTAAAAAAAAGAAGAAGAGAGAAATGCAAAAACAAACAAAAAAAACCTTCAAAACCACACTAAATTTATGCTGGTAAAGGTTTCAATTTATTCCTCTTCTAACACAGATCCTCTTTCATTAGACAATAAAGCCAAGAAATAAAAAATCACAAAGTAGAACTAGTAAAACAACTAACTCACCTGGAAAATGTAACCAAAAAAGCCTATTTATTACAACCTGCAGTTAAATCTTGCGTCTTTACAAATTACTACTACAACTATGTTTTATGTAAATTCAGAATATCTATACATAACTGGTGGAGAAATTAGGATTTATTACCTGATTGCAGTTCCAGGAATATATCAAACAAAGGTAACAGAGCTCTATATATATGTGTGTGTGTGTGTAAAGGTTCAGAAGGTCGTATAGGTTGGGGTCCAATAAGTTAAGCTGTATTTTCATGTGCTCTTAAGTTAAAGTATATCATTAATTAAAGAAAGGGAGACGACTAAAAGAGAAACGAAAAGACGTGCTAATAATCTATTAGTATTCCTCTTTATTAACTGTTTATAATTATAATATAAAGTCTTCCCTTGACTTGCTCAGCTTTAAGTGGATTTGAGAAATATCAATAGTTGTGAATTATGTATTTCATCCAAACTTATATACTAACACTTATAGTTGTTGGTTTGCTCTAAAAGGGTTAGAAGTTTCTACATTTAGGACCTCTTGAAGTTTAACATTTTCATCTTACCTTTAATAACGGAATGACAAGTGGTTACGGTTGCGGAAAGCGGAGAAAGCCCCCAAGAAGCCGTTTGTGACTTTTTGGATGAGAAACGAAGTTAACTTGACGAACAAGGCGGGAATGTATTAGTAAAGGACCAGAGAGAACTCGAATATTTGGATCTTTTGTCTCGCGATATACGAACACACGGCCAAAACTCAGCCTATATAAATAGAATACTCGGTGGATATTCTTATAGCAGAACACAATAGGATATTCTACATCCTCAGTTTCACTTATTTCTCTACGTAAATTTTTTTAAGTCTTTTGTTTTTTGATAAACACTTTTGAAGCTTGTAAGCACACAGCTATCTTGATCTCTTCAACTGTTGTTGAGCTTTTATCTACAAGCATCAATTCAAGATTTCAAAAAACAAGAATCAAATGCTTACATTTTACAAGAAGTTTTTCAAGAAACCTATGCACTCTCATCTTCCTCACCCTGGTTTTGGAGATTCATTATATCTTGCGTCTTTACAAATTACTACTACAACTATGTTTTATGTAAATTCAGAATATCTATACATAACTGGTGGAGAAATTAGGATTTATTACCTGATTGCAGTTCCAGGAATGTATCGAACTAAGATAACAGAGCTCTATATATGTGTGTGTGTGTGTAAAAAGGTTCAGAAGGTCGTATAGGTTGGGGTCCAATAAGTTAAGCTGTATTTTCATGTGCTCATAAGTTAAAGTATATCATTAATTAAAGAGAGGAAGACGACTAAAAGAGAAACGAAATGACGTGCTAATAATCTATTAGTATTCCTCTTTATTAACTGTTTATGATTATAATATAAAGCCTTCCCTCGACTTGCTCAGCTTTAAGTGGATTTGAGAAATATCAATAGTTGTGAATTATTTATTTCATTCAAACTTATATACTAAGTAGTCTTTTGGTACGAATATAAGTAATAAAGGAATTAGTAATACAGGGATTAGTAATGCAGGGATTGTAATACTGGGATTACTTTTTATTAAGTGTTTGGTTCATTGTATTAAGAATTAGCTATGCAATGTATAATCTAAGCTTGTGTTTGGTTTAAAACTGTACAAAATCTTGTTTACAATTATACCCTTGAATATTCTTCTTTCTGTATATAAAGAAATTTAGGAAAGGGGTTTGAAGGGCGGTTTAGTAATTTTAGGGTCTTATCCAGGTATAGTTAATGCAGGGATTAGTAATCCCTTGGTTTCCTTGGTATTAGCTAAACCCTCCTATGAGGTATAAGTAATCTATGTATTAGGTATGCATAAATTGAATTGAGCAACCAAACATTGTATTGGACGGATTAAATTTTTATACAAGAATTATTTTACTTAGTACAGCCTACCAAACGACCCCTTATAGTTGCTGGTTTGCTCTAAAAGGGTTAGAAGTTTCTACATTTAGGAACACTTTGAAGTTTATCATCTTCATTTTACCTTTAATAACATGTTCTTATAGCATAGCACTTGATAACCAAAGTATTTTTGTATGTTATACATCTTTTCCTTATATGTCAAAAGTCGATGTTTCTTTCTTAACTTCCTACTCAAACACCTTGTATAAAAGAAACAGATAACAACAACAAGAAACCTAGTGAGATCCCACATGTGAGGTCTGAGGAAGATAATGTGTACGCAAACCTTACCCCTATCTTAGGAAGAAAGAGAGGTTGTTTATGATACATCCTCGGCTCAAGAACTATAAAAGAAGCAGACAAGAGTATTATTTTTCTTACAAAAATTATGTGGTATATTGTAGACCACGAGTATTTTTAGTTCATTATAGTATGTCTTATTATGTGTCAAATGTTATTCTTTCTTTTTTAAACTTCATGTTCATTCAAACACTACCATATAAGATAAAAGAGAGGAAAAGGAAGCAGTAGTCCTATTTTCCTATTACATTACCATCCTCAGTTTCACTTATTTCTCTACGTAAATTTTTTAAGTCTTTTGTTTTTTGATAAACACTTTTGAAGCTTGTAAGCACACAGCTATCTTGATCTCTTCAACTGTTGTTGAGCTTCTATCTACAAGCATTAATTCAAGATTTTCAAAAACAAGAATCAAATGCTTACATTTTACAAGAAGTTTTTCAAGAAACCTATGCACTCTCAGCTTCCTCACCTTGGTTTTGGAGATTCATTAATCCTTTTGTCAACCAAATTGCAGTTTCTCTAGAAGAAACAGCTTCTTCTCCAAATGGTTTTAGCACACCAGCTAATTCTTCTACTTTTTCATGCTTAAGTAACTCTGCACAAAATTCAAGTAATGACTCTAGTGCTTCTGCCCTTTCATTGCTCATACTAATTCCCACATTGTTGTTCCCTTGTAACAAATTCAGTGTAGCCACTACTGATGTCTCACTCGCTGCACGTTTATGACCATCGTGTTTTTCTGTATCCCGATTAGTACTCAGATGATCAATGGCTTTTGCTGCAACTTCATTATATGGTTTTGGTATTCCTGGTTTCTTCAATGTGCATTTATTTTGCTCTTCTGGTTGAGATTTTGCATCTTTCTTGCTCTCGATAGGCCTATGATCGGTTGGTTTATGCTTTTCTTGATCTGTTCCCTCAATTATGTTATAAGTCTCAGCTACGAATTCTTTCGTATCAGCTTCATGTTGATCAGTCAAAGTACTTCTTGTGGAGCTTCTTGAATTAGTACTTCCGCTTTTCTTGACGGAGATGCTTTGGAGTCTTTCATTCTCCGGATTTTCTACTTTCTTGATCTGAAGGTTAATTTTCTTGATTTTACATGTATTAGGTAATTCGCCTTTGAGTTCATGAACATTTCCATCAACTGCAGCAACCTGGTCTTGTTTTTTGGCTTGTCTAATTTCCTTCAGAAGCCTTTGGTCTTTTCCTAATGTAGGCTTGGAAGTTGACTCATTAGTATGTTTTGCTTCTTTGTTAGAAACTACTGATACAAATGCTGGTGGCAAATTCCGGCATTTAGCAAGATATGGTTGTAAATGTGGATGCCTCAACAACTCTGCAGCCTGAATTTATTTGACACAAAAAGTATTAAATCAGTTATATATGTATATGCAACGTTATTCTGGGATACAACAAAATGCAAGTGTGTTAAACTGACCGTAGGTCTGTGCTCGGGGCTTTTTCTTAACATGCTTTTGATCAATCGTTTCCTGGAACGAACAAATCGGTACAAGAAGCTGACGAATTAATCTAAAACTTTACGTATCATGGAAATGAGAAATCTATCGGTGTGAATTGTCTTACAATGTGGAGGAGTATATGGTTGGAAGTGGAGAGACAGTGGATCTGTTTATTTTGTTGATCAGTCCAGGCATATCCTAATTGGTTAACTTCAAATTAAATCCTGTTCTTTCAATGAGTAGAAGGGAAATTGCAGAAGATATATAGGTTCTTATGTAACTTACTGGAGCTCGAAATGCAGGCATATGAGCAGCAATTTCAAACATACAACAACCTGGACAAGCAAATCATTATATCATTGCAAGCAATTCAGGGTTAAAAAAAATATATATTAAAGCAGTATAATGCTATGTTGCTTGAACACTCCAAAAATGATGTTTTACCTGTGTCGGATCCTCCAAATATGCGTTACTTTTAGAGGATCTGACACGCACCCAATGGTATTTTTGAAGAGTCCGAGCAATATAGGTACAGTGTGATGATTATTTACCTAGAGACCATATGTCTGATTTGTATCCATAGGGTATATCTGCTAGGAGCTCAGGGCACATATATGTTGGAGTTCCCACAATCTATACCAAATTCAAGAATCATAATAAGATTAGTACTACTCAAGATGCTCCAGTTCTCTATTAGCTTTGTCAGATGAAATCTAAGTTTTCTTGCATCCCTCTATTTATCTGGTTCATCTGTTATATTTATATTGGGGAATTTTGGAGCAACAATAATATTTTCTTTGTGTGACTTATACGTCACGCGTTCGAACCGTGAAATCGGTCACTGATATCCGCATCAAGATAGGATGCCTACATCACACCCTCTGGGGTGAGGCATTTTATCGGACAATGCATGTGGTACATTTTAAAATGCCAATACATCAATAAGAACTATATTAATTCCCATCGAACAAGTCTGAAGTGATTATATGTATTCTCACTGATAATATCACTCCATTTTAGCTTATATCATGTCAGTATTATACAAAATAAAAATAAAAATAAAATATACTAGAAACTTTGTAGATCTTATAGTGGTATATAAAGACCAACAGATGATAAAAATTGTACTAATTTGGAAACAATGTAACCACAGAAGAAAATAACATTATTACTAGAGAACAAGAGGTTACGGGTTCGAGCCGTGGAAACGACCTCTTGCAAACATGCAAAGTAAGGTTGCGTACAATAAAACCTTATGGTCCGACCCTTTTCCGGACCCCGCGCATAGCGGGGCTTGGTGTGCCCTACTAGAGAAAGAGAGGGAGGGTTCATTACCGAAGAGGCAAGGTCATCTTTATTCAGCAATTTGGCCAATCCAAAGTCACCTGCAAAACATAAATCTCATAAGAAACAGAAAATTTGCAGAATTCTAACGTAAAAATAGATACTAAAACGGACTGTCTTAATTCTTCTTACCAAGTCTGATTTCGTCGTCTTTGGTAAGGAAAATGTTAGAACACTGGAGCAAACCAAATCAAACTGTTAATTCTAATGTAATGATCAATTACAACATAAACAACAACAATAACTACGTCTAAGTGTTAGGTGTAGAGCCTGATTAATATGTGATGTACTGTCATATATTAATGTTTACGCGGATCAACCTCCGCGCTGCGCTGCGTTGAGGTTGCCGGAAGGTGTGGGGGCGTGAGGCCCCCACCCGAGGGTGGGGTTCACGGCAGCCCATTTTTTAGGCTCCTTTTATTCTCTGTATTGTAAATAGCCCGCCGACCGTGAAGTTTACCCTAACAGGTTGTTACCACGAAATAAGTCTCTCAAGTTTTTCTCTCTCAATTTTTCTCTCTTCAAGATTTCTTCATCTTTTCCGAGTGTTTGAGTAAATTGATCCTAACACTCAGTTCCAAAAAAGTTGGGACGAACAATATAGGTGCCAAAATTTACAAAAAAAAAAAAGAAAGAAATAATAATAAAATTCATACTTTAAGATCTCTGTGAAGAACACGATTAGAGTGAAGGTAATCAAGAGCCAGCAACAACTGAGTCAACCATTTGCAAAGTCTCTGTGGGAAGAACAAAGGTGAGCTTGAGTTAATTTCAAGGGTTAATTTAAGTGTGATTAGTGAATTTTATCTATGGTAATAGTAGTGTCACAATTATTTTGACATATTAAAACAACTAATTTTTACCTACTATAATAGTAAATTCTCATTTTTTTTCAATTACCTCTTCAGGGAAAAAAGTTCCTCTGGCTTTTCTAATAATTTCAGCCCTGAAAATAATTACAATAAAATCTATCAACAAAAGCATATTAAGAGAAAAAAAATATTCTAATTTACAAAGCCATTTTTGGTAGACTTACATGTCTCCACCTTCACAGTAACTTGTCACAATGCAGACAAAAGAGTCCTAATTCATGACCAAAAAAAAAAAATTTAAAAAAATTACTACAAGAAATTAAATTTACTGAAATATTCAGTCCCTAGAAAGATTTAAAATATTTATTAATTATGTTTTATATACCTTCTCTACCCATGCATCCTTGTATTCTACAATATAAGGATTATCTAGCTTGGCTATCAAATTCATCTGCAATAATTAAAGTTGAAGGTTAGATAAAAATAATTACTTACTCTATTAGATAATTGTTTATACGAAAAGTGTTGCATGTATAGAATAATTTCCTTTTATAATACTATATATTAAAAGATTGTAACACAGGGTCGTTTGGTTGGGAAACCCTGGGATAATAATACGGGAATTACTCAGTCACGAGATTATTTAGTGAATATATTGTTATTGGAATACGTTTCATTTATTGACTAAAAATGGGATAAACGAGGTATAGTATAAAATATGTGTTTTATGTATACTAAATAAGATAAATTTTTATTCTGATTTTATCTTTAAATTTTTAAAGGACTTTGGGGAAGAGTCTTTAAAAAAGGGCATCTTTGTCATTATAATGTTTTATCCCGGAATTAAGTAATCCCCGAATTATTATCCTATCCTCGATGTAGGATAGAATAATACTACAATTGTAGTATAAATTAATCCCCCACCAACCAAACGAGTGCTAAGGTTCTTGTGATGGTTTTTCCATCTTGTCTTTGACCATGCTGGAAAAGAGATATTATCACTTCTAGCCCGCGCTAGAAATTATATACATTTGATAATCGAAAAAATATATAAAATTTGTATAATTTTTATATATAATATACAGAATATATGCATATATATATATATATATATATATATATATATATATATATATATATATATATATTTTTATGGACTATTATTTTTTGAGCTCATTTCTCCGTTGGAAAATAAGTGCAAGGACATGAGACATTTCTCATTTAATAACATTGAAAGCTATGACAGAAAGAATAATTACTTGACAGTAAGGAAAAGAAGTTGGAAGTTAATTCTAACATTTATAATCTCTACCAAACATTTTACATCTTACTTTTTTTTATTTCTCATTGTTTATTTTATATATTTGACAGGGAGTTTGTTACACCAGAATGCATTTGGTCAAAGCTGGTCAAGTTAGGTGTGCCTAAAAAATGAAACATTCCTTGGTAGCAATAATAGGAAAGTTAATTTATCATAACACCTCCACCCACGACCGTTTGCTCAGTTGGTAAAAGTACTTTTTTTCACAACCGTTAGGTCCTAGGTTCGAGTCACGCTGGAGGGGAAGTGGGAAAACAGTATAGATCCTCCTAATTTGGGAGAAATTTAAAAAAAAAAAAATTATCACAGCCATCTACCACTTTCGTGCGAGGAAAAAGGAAGTGAACATGTTAGGCACTGGCTGCTTACGTATGATTTTTTATAAGCGGTGTTAATATTTAAAGAGGTGAACAAGTAAATAAATTACTGTAATGATAAACGGTATTTTTTTTATATTTAAACCTGATATTTTAATTTTATTTATTACTTATACATACAGGTTACGAAAAAATTTAACGAAGCGGTGTCACGTGACACCGCTTCAAGCAAGGGGCATACGCCCATGATGTTAGGTTCTTTTCTCTTTACATATACATTTAGATCATTTCTAAGATAATTATAAGTAAATCATTTCAATAAGTATTAATTAGCAATAAGATTAATAATTTAAAAAGGCAATTTTCTCTACATTTCAGAGCCTGATTCATTTAATGTAATACTAACATTTTCACTTAAGGTTAGTATTAATTTAAAGGAATGAAAGAATTGTTTTAATTAAAGTGACTAACCTCTTGATGGGCAGTTCGCTTGAACTTTTCTGTCTGTTTAGCCAAACGGATCTTCTTCATTACATACCTACAGTTGAACATAATTAAAAAAAAATATTTTTTTTTGAATAAACCACAAATCAAAAACCAAAAAAAAAAAAAAAGAGACACAAAGAAAATCTTTTTTACTAATGAGCATTGGCTGGAAATTATGTGATTATTCTATTTGGTTAATGATATAGTAATTGTTAAGACATAACTAAGGAAAAAAAATATATTCTATATGACAGATTAAACTTTTAGATATGGTGATCACATACCGCCATCCAATACTTAGAAAAAAGTTATGTATTTAGTCCATAAAAAGAATCAGCTATGCATATGAGAGATAGCGTGTAGAGACATAATTAAATAAAATAAAAATATATTTTTTATAGCAATTTAACTTTCAGATGAAATGGTTACACAATTTAATCAATCGACATAGTCAGTTTTATACAACAACAAAAAACTAAATAATTTCCCACAAGTGGGGTATGGGGAGGGTATGATGCATGCAGCTTTACCCCTACTCTAGAATAGCAGAGAGACTATTTCTGATAGACCCTCGGCTGAAAAACGGATGAAAAAAGTAATGACAACAAGTAAGAATAATAACAAGATAAAGAAAAAATCAAAACTCGAGAAAGCAGTTAAACTCTAGGCAGTAATAGCAATCTAGCCCGTCCCATACAAGAAAGGGAAAATGAAGAAGATGAAGCAGGAACCTAGAACTATTAGAAGAAGAAGAAACATTACTTTCTTTTCTCAAACTTGTGATGAACAAGAAATGCAGCTCCAAAAGCTCCTCTACCAATTTGTTCTATAACTTCATAATCTTCCATCTTTGATTCAACTTCATTATTTCTCATCTCCATTCTACTTTTCTTATTTTTTGGAACTTACCTTCAGGCTGAGAAAATATAGATGTTATTTACACCATATTTAAATGGTCAATTTTTTCACTTTTAGCCAGTAAAATCCTTTACATGTCACAAGATCATTGAATGGAATTTATGGCTGTTTCAGAAATATCAACAGAAGGAAATGAAATCACAGTAAAACTCAGGTGTGGAGCCAGAATAAGATCAAGAAAAAAAAAAACTTGGAATTAGGAGGAAGTAGGGGCTAGGAGTAGAAGAGGGACAATAAATAAATCAAGAAATCATGAATGAAACATGACCAAGTGAAGAGTAATCAATACACTAGTACTCACTCCGTTTTAATTTAAATGAGGTTGTTTGACTTGGAATAAAGTTTAAGAAAAAAGCTTGTCATTAAGAAAAAACGGTATTGTTTCCAAATATAAAAATATATTATTTTTTTAAAATGGACTGATAAAGAAAGTATGTCATTTAAATAGAAACGAAAGGAGTAATACATACACAGTAGATTTTGAGTAGTTTAAAAGATTGCCAATAAACCAACAAGGTTTTGGTTTTTGTGTTTGTGGAAATAGAGGATTAGTACTTAGAACTAGTGACAGAGGCAGTATTTTTACTAAGAAAATTTAAAAAATAAATAAATAAACACGCAAATTAATCAAGAGGGTTCAACATCTAATATATATACATAAATAGTTTTAGATCTTGCATATACACTTGTTCGGAGAAGGATTAAGATAAACCCGTTCTGTCTCTCTAGCTCCACTCCTATTTAGAACATGAAAGACAGGATACTAATTACTCCCTCCCGTCCACTTTATTTGATTTTTTGGCTTTTTTTTTATGTTCCGTAATATTTGATTTTTTCGGATATAAAGAAGGAATTATCTTCTTCTTTTAAAAGTTGTCCTTGGAGTAAAGAGCCTAAAAGTATTTGTTATATTTTTAATGAACAAATTAAGGTTAATATGGTTAATTTTATTATTAATTAATATTAATAAATTCCTTAATATATCTGAAAACAGCCAAAAAATCAATTAAAATAGAATGGAGAAAATACTAGTGAAAGTAATTTATTTGAGTCACTTATAGTAACAATTAAATATCAGACCTTGTCTTGTATCCTTGAGCTATGTAGAGTAGTTATTTCTTCCCGTATTACATTAAATGTGTGGTAGGTCCAACAATTGAATAATTTTCTATTTAAAAAATCAGTTTAACTTATGTACGCTTACAGCGTAAAAAATATTTTGTACAATCAGATCACCTAAAGATGTTAAAACTAATTGTCCACAACAGAAAAAGCTTCAGAATTTAAATTTAACAAATTTATATTTATTATTTTTATTATTAAACTCATTACACATTTAAAATTATGCGTTCATTAAAAAGTGAAATAGGAGTAGTATATAATTACTATAAGTCAAATTCTAAAAATTAATTACCTAGGAAAGTTGAGCATTTCTTATTAAATTGAGTAAAAAAGCTCAAGGAAATCATGATGGGAATTAAGAAAAGGAGCCACGCATGTGTATGTATGTGAATTTTAATTAAGAAAAAGGAGGGAAGATTTGAGGCAAAAGCAAAGTGTGCAAGAAGGGTTGGGACAGATATGCAAAAGGGCTCTTTTTTAAATTTTAATTGAAAGAGAAGGACCACCAATGGATGTGACGAAGTAGGTGCTATTTCTTCGCATTTAGCCGATACGGGAAAGATCAAATCATAGAGATAGCGAGGCGAAAGAAAAGGAACCTCGGCGACTCAGAGATCGCGGAGTCCGCGCCCGTGCCGAAAGTAAAGAAGCTTTCCTCTCCTTTCAGTCGAGCATTTCGAGTTCGATCTTTGAGAATAAAATTTTTTTTAATAGAAAATATTTTATTTTTTTAGTAGACTTATTAATATGAATATGAATTAGTCGGAACAGCTATGAATTTTGAATACCAAATGTTTGAATAAAGGAAAAAGTTGAAAGAGAAAGAGCAACCTTTGCTTTTGCTTTTGGTTATGTTTTCAGATTTTTGGGATACTTATAATCATTATTACCATAGCATGTGGTTGGAAAGTCAGTCTCCTTTATCAGAACATTTTAAATATGCACTTGACATCTTAACAAAAGAAGATCCACTTGCTTAATTCTTGGTTAATATATACTACATGGAGAATTAATTAATCTATGATTATCCTATAATTGGTTGGTTTCATTGTTTCCTAATTTGTTAATTTCTTATAAGAAGGGAATTTTGGAATGATGGTAAATATGTCTATTTGTGGCCTATAGGTCAGGGGTTCAAGTGATAGGTGGGCTGTTTACATCATAATCGTTAGAGTGTGACTCTTCCTTGAATCTTATGTGAATACAAGATACTTTGTGCACCTGACTGACCATTATTCATTTCTTGTAAGTTCTGACGATGAATATTTGGGTTGTCATTCTCATTTACCTAAAACATTGTATCCTCATTTGTACTGGGCCTATCACTATATCAATTGGCTTTTAACGGTGTGTTTGATACGAAGGAAAATATTTTCCATGTAGAAAATATTTTCATGAAAAATAAGTGATTTTATCATTTATTTTTTCCTTATTTGGTTAGTGAGTGAAAAGCTTTTTCCGGAAAATATTTTCTACTATTTGATTAGAGATTATAAATTAATTTTTTTTGCTACTCTCCTCACCTCACTTCCCCCAAGTCTCCATGTTTCATGTGCCCCCTCTCCCCC
>MCJB01049881.1:63984-104274 GCA_002018475.1 Nicotiana obtusifolia
CCCCCCCCCCATATTTTATTTCCCCATTTGCCATCATAAAAAGAATATATGTAAGTAAACGCAAAAAGAAGTCCAGCAAAGTTAACTCATACTACTTGTGTGCACACAACATAGCTAAAAAATAGAGCACAAGAGTATAACATGCATAGCAAAAGACTGAGATGCTCATTAATTAATTTGAGGAGAAAACAAAGGCAGTAGTACCATTGGTTACAATACATCCACACAAAAAACAAATTTAAAGTACCACAGTCATAACAACAACAAGCCAAAAAAAGGACACTAGGGTTAAGACAAACATCGTTAAACTAGACATTGAGAAAGGGAACTATTTAAGGGGCACTAGAAGAGGGAGGGAAGGATGAAGAGGCAAGGGATTTGAGAATAAATCTGCTTGAGCATTTGCATATCGCTGCTCGTTTATTAGCTGCTCTTTCAGGTCCTCAACCTGTTTCCTCAGGTCTGCATTTTCAGCAGTCAAGCGGGCAACCTCTGCACTCCGTGCACTGCTAGAACCAGGTTCCTCCTTGGCTTGACTAAGCTGTCCTTCAAGAATGGCATTTCTAGCCTTCAGCCTCCTTATTTCCTTGTTAGCAGCAGTCTAACCATTAATTAACTGCAAAATAGTAGAATTGCTGCCAACACCCCCTTCTTGTCTATACACTCGCATTTCTCCAAGGTTTTCATTGATAAAGTTTGCTTTCGAGTTCGCACTGTTGCTCTTCCCAAAGGGACTTTGAAGTATTCAAACACTCTAGTGAGCAAGAACCCATAAAGCAAATCATGGTCCCGTCCTTGAAGTCTTCCACCTTTTTCATATGTTCAATCATGATACCAGGCAGGTTGATGGTAGTGTATGCATCCAGTGCTTCCATGAGGAACATGCCCGCTTTTGAATTAGTGGAATGCCTCTCTGCGTGTGGGAGCAGGATCTCGTTCACCATCTCAAACATAAGCTGATGCTCTAGAAGGAAGACTTTTTTGTGTACCCGTTCCCCTTTTTGAAGAGCCTGAGCTTTTAGAATGATCTTTCTAAAGTCAGAGGAATTGTTCCCTTAAATAGATGACAACCCCTCAGTGGGCACACCCAAGACACTTCCTAGAACCGCTTCTTCCATCACAAAATTCACTCCATTAACCTTCAGGCAAATATTGTCGTCTTCCACAGTTAACGGATCTGCGTAGAAACTGTGAACCTCCTCTTCATAAACCTTGGGACTCTGAATGGTAAACAGATGAGCCCACTTCTGAAACTCGCAGATTGTAAGCAATTGTCTCATGCCTGACATTTCAAGAATGCCAACGTCAAATGCTCTGCCCCAAGTACCCTTTGCTTCTTCAGGTTTTCTCTTCTCTCAATTTCAGACACTTCTACTTTGGCTTTCTTGGAGGAACCAGGTTTCTCTCTGTCATTTTGCCTTTCTCTTCTGAGACTTCTTCACACTTTTCTCCTTCTTTTCAGACTTAGTTTTCTCACCAGACTCTTTTTCTTCAACACTCTTCTCTTTATCAATCTCCACCCTTTTCACAGACGATCCTCTCTTGGGCTTTGCAAGCACAAATTTCTTAGAGGATTTATGAAGAAAGAAAGCAGGTTCCTCATTCACCTCTTCATATTCAACATTCATAATGTTTGCTAAAGGCACATCCTCCTCACTCACTAACTTCCCCCTTCACCAACCTTCTTATGTTCTTTTTCTCCTTGTTTCTCTTCAAAGCAATCTCAATAGCTTCTTTCTTTTGCTGCCTAGTAGTTGTCTTTAAGAACAAACTCTTTGAGAATTGTCCTACCACTTCTAGTCTCATCTAAGGAATTACAGAGTGTAATGGCACTGCGTCAAAGTGAGGAAAAGAAGCAGGATTAGTACTATCCAGGGGCTTCTTTGTAGAGCATGAGGTTTCATCCCAAGTAGGAGCAGAGTGCTCTTCTTGGGCAGAGGGAGCAAGTCCCTATGTTGTCTCCCTTGTAGTACTAATTGGCACCAAGTTACCATGAGACAGCAGTTCCCCACTTACAACTCCATTTCCTTCTCCTTCTCCCTAAGACCCAAGGTCGCATCACCATGCTCATACTCCCCAACCAACCCTCCATCGATAGCAAGAAGTAACATATTTTCTATAGTTTCTCTCTCACTCACACCCAATAATGTAGAATCAGTAGATGCAAGAGAGGCATTACCTAACGAAGAGGCAACATTCAAATCAAACAACGAAGTATGAGGAGTGATAAGCACTATTGATGCTTCACCACTACCAGCAACATCCCCTTGGGCTACAGAAACTGCCCCAACTTGCTGACTTGAAACCTCTGGTCCCTCTTCTCCGTTTATTATTTTATTGTCTGCAATTTCCGACGAAGCAGAGGGAAGGGTTTTAGCGACAAAACCTTTTGGGGTTTTCACTAGGTGACAGTTGAGACTCAGGCTCGCGCTGCAGTGCTTCGTGAGACAAAGACGCAGTGGGAGTGACACTGGTAGCACTTAAAGACTCTAGATTCTGGGAAGACATGGTTATTTTTGGGAGTAAAGACATGGAAAGAGAGGGTTTTTGAGAGAAGAAAGAAGTTTGATGGATTTGATGTAGACAGTTGTGAGAAAGACGTCTTTTGGGGTTATATAGAGGGGATGAGGAACGGGTTACAAATGGGTGCAACGGATAGGGTAGACGAGTCAGTTTTAACAGGTGTGACGCTTGAGCTTAAAAAGGATGAGAGAAAAGGCGGACATATTTTAATGACATGTCATTTTTATAGCCGTTTAAAATGCGTATGAGTATAAAACGAACTACTAACCTAAGTCAAGGGAACCAGGTTCCCTGACTGAATTTTGTAAATATGAGCCTCATCCTTCTACCAAAATGCAATATCATTAGCTACTTGTTTGCTCTATAATTTCCATGCGTGTTTACCTGTAACGGTATAGCATAGAGTTAGAAATTACCAGAAAATACTTTTTATCAGTTTACCTTTTTCATTCCTTCATAGCAATCATTGAGGGACCTGGTGCTCAGTTCAATTTTATTAGTCCCAACTCCAGTCGATTCTTTTCAAAATGCTTTATGCTCAATACTTTGGTGAAGATATCAGCTACTTGGTCCTCTGTTTTGCAAAATTTCATGCAGATGAGACCTTTTCAAACATTGTCCTTGAAAATGTGATGTTGCCATCAATGTGCTTTGACATCTTATGCTGAACCGGATTCTTTGCCATGTTGAGAGCACTTGTGTTGTTACACAGTAATGGCACACAATCAGAAAACACACCAAAATCTTCCAGTTGTTGCTTGATCCACAACAATTGAGAATAACAGGAAGCAGCTGCCATATATTCAGTTTCAGCAGTAGAAAGAGCCACAGAGTTTTGTTTCTTTGTACCCCATGAAATAAAAAATGATCCCAGAAAGTGTGCCATCCCAGATGTGCTCTTTCTATCTACCAGATAGCCAGCATAATCAGCATCAGCATACCTAATTAAGTCAAAATCGTCTCCTGAGGGTTAGTAGAGGACCAGGTCCTGTGTTCCTTTGAGGTACCTCAGAATTCTCTTAGCAGCTTTCAGATGAGATTCCTTTGGACTTGATTGGAATCTAGCACATAATCCCGCATTGAACATAATATTAGGTCTGCAGACTGTGAGATACAAGAGTGAATCAATGATACCCTGATACATGATTTCATTCACCAGGGACCAAGTTTATCCATGTCCAGACAAGTGGCAGTGACAATGGGAGTATCAATGGTCTTTGAGCTTTCCATCTCAGACCTCTTCAGAAGCTCTTTAATATATTTTTGTTGACTTATCATCGTTCCCTTAGAGATTTGCTTAACTTGCAGACCTAGGAAGAAGTTTAATTGCTCTATCATGCTGATCATCTCTAACTCTATTCCCATAATCTTAGCAAACTCCTCACATAAGGAATCATTTATTGCACCAAAAATGATGTTGTCAACATAAACTTGCAGAATCAGCAGGTTCCTCCCTCGTTTCTTCAAAAAGAGAGTGTTGTCAATTTTTCCTCTTGTAAAGCCATTTTCCAGAAGGAATCTAGAAAACCTTTCATACCATGCACGAGGGGCCTGCTTTAAGTCATATAGTGCCTTGTCAATCTTGAATACATGTTCAGGATGCTCATAACATTCAAAACTAGGTGGTTGTTTGACAAAGACTTCTTCCTTTTAAATATCCATTCAGAAATGCACTCTTGACATCCATTTGGAACAATTTGAAGTCCATATGATATGCAAAAGCAATGAGAATTCTGATGGCTTCTATTCGTGCAACTGGAGCAAAAGTCTCATCATAGTCAATACCTTCCTCTTGATTATAACCTTGAACCACCAACCTGGCCTTATTTCTTGTTGTATTCCCAAACTCATCAAGCTTGTTTCTGAACACCCATCTGGTTCCAATAATAGTTCTGTCAGAAGGTCGAGGGACTAGGTGCCACATGTTGTTTCTCTCAAATTGATGAAGTTCATCTTGCATGGCAGCAACCCAGTGAGGATCTTTCAATGCTTCCTTGAAATTTTTAGGCTCAATTTGAGACAGGAAGGCTGAGAAGGCAAACATACTTCTTGTCTTTGATCTGGTTTGAATTCGTGAATCAAGAGGAGTGATCATATTCTAGAGATGATGTGAGCTTTTGTGCTTCCAGTTGGACACCTGAATCTTATTGTGAGAAAACCCAGGTTCCTCTGAGTGGGATCTATGGTCAGCATCCATGGAAGAGTGAGTATCGCTTCTCCACTCAGCATCAGGAGTTACTTGCACGGTATCAGCAACTCTGTTTTCTGCTTCAGTTGCTATAATAGAGGGACTAGGTTCCTCTGCATCAGCTGGAGGTTCTACAACATCTTCTTCATTAGATTCCTTGACTTGACTCATCAGATTTGCCTTCTCGTTTTCCATACCAATTACTTCTCCAGGAACCTTTGACTGCTCTCCGTTTTGATCATTCTTATCATGTGAATATTTCTTACTTAAGTGGTGTGACTTATCAAAGATTACATGTATGCTTTCTTCAACAAATTGAGTCCTTTGGTTTTAGACCTTGTATGCTTTGCTATGTGAAGAATATCCAAAAAAGATCCCAACATCACTTTTGGCATCAAATTTTCCTAGCGCTTTCTTACCGTTATTGAGAACGAAACATTTGCAACCAAACGTTCTCAGCTAAGTTAGCTTGGGTTTTCTCCCATTTAGAAATTCATGCGGGGTCTTGTTTAAGAGGGACCTGGTCATGCACCCGTTTGTCAAATAGCAGGCAATGTTCACTGCCTCAGCCCAAAAGTTTTTAGTACACCACTGTCGATCAACATTGTCCTTTCTATGTATTCAAGAGTCCTATTTTTTCTCTCCACAATACCATTTTGTTGGGGTGCTCTGGGAGCTAAAAATTTATGACTTATATCATTTTTAGCATAGAATTCGTCAAATTTTGCATTGTCGAACTCTGTACAATGATAAGATCTTATGCGTACAACATTATGACTCATTTTCACTTGAATCTGCTTCACAAAAGCAGCAAAGACATGAAAATTTTCATCCTTGGATCTGAGGAACAAGATCCATGTGAATTCGGAGTAGTCATCCACAATGACAAAAATATATTTCTTTCCTCCTCTATTAGGCACCCTCATAAGTCCACAGAGATCCATACGAAGAAGATCTAGTGGCTTGAGGTGCTTACTTTTTTTTTTGGCTTGAAGGAAGACCTAACTTGCTTTCCTTTCACACATGCACCACACACTTTGTGATCCTTGAATCTTGACTTTGACAACCCACGGACCAGGTCCTTCTTAACTAGCTTGTTCAGCAAAGAGAAGCTTACATGTCCCAATCTTCTGTGCCACAGTTCAGCATCATCATCAACAACACTCAAACATGTAAGATCTCCACTGTTTAAGGACTCAAAGTCAGCTACGTCAATGTTTTTAAATCTTTTTGCCATCAGAACCATTTCACTAGTCACAAGATTGGTGATTTTGCAAGTCTTTGATAAGAATCAACTTTGTTTCCTTTGTCGCAAATTTGAGAAACACTTAGCAGGTTGTATTTGAGGCAATTCACGTAATACACATTCTCAATTGAGTGAGTGAGTGTCTTCCTGACTCTTCCAAATCTCGTAATGTATCCCTTTTTTACATTGCCAAAGGACACACTCCCACCATACAGGGCTTTGAGTGAAAGAAAATCATCCGTGCTTTCAGTCATATGCTTAGAGCAATTGCTATTGATATACCATCTTTGTCTACTTCCTCTCACTGCTCCCTGCAAAAGGAAATAAGAGATTAGACTTAGGAACCCAAACAAGTTTGGGTCCCTTGTAGTGAGAAAAGTGGCAAATTAAGCTTCTTCTTGTCCAAGCAGGCATCACACGTTTTTTATTGGAGGGACCAGGTCCCTTAGCAGTAGGTACTTTTTCAACAAAAATTTTATTTTTCTGTTTGGACTGAAATCTAGCTTTACAGGAGTCTTTATTATGCCCAGTGTTACCACAATGAGTTGATGGATATAAATTATTCATGTGATTTTATATGTAAAAAATAAGTTTTTAAAATAAAATATGAATAGTGATAGTCTATGCTCGCATATATTCTAACAAATCCTGTAGGAAGAAGAGATTATGAAAAAGAAGAAAAAAGGCTAAAAGATAAGAGAATGAAGCAAAGCCGTAATTGCACACATCATCTTTATATTCGCAAATGTGGGATACACATGTGGGCTTATGGAAAGAGATAATTTGAGATGAAAAGGAGCATAGTTGCATATGCGGAATAAATATACGCAAGGTCACATTCGCATACATGGAAATCACATTTGCAAGTCTAATCCATGAAGTCAAGAATTGAAGCAAAAAATCTATAGATGCATATGTGGAATCTATAAACGCAAAGGTCACATTTGCATACATGGAACCTACATTTGCAAGTCTAACTCACGAAGTCAAGAATGGAAGCAAAATAGTCATAGATGCATGTGTGGAATCTATATTTGCAAAGGTCACATTCGCATACATGGAACCTACATTTGCAAGACTAACTCATTAAGTCAAGAGTGAAGCACAAGTGCCGTAGTTGCATATATGGAATCTATGAACACAAAGGTCATTTCGCATACATGGCTTTCACATTCGCAAAAGTGGAACATGACAACAGCTACTCATCTTTTCCTATAAATAGCAAGCTCTCTTTGTATAAGGATATCCAGTCTTTTGTCAGACAAGAACTAGTCTCGATCTTTTTCTCTTATAGGAAAAATATTTCCTTAGTCTTTTAAATATTTCTAGTCTTCTAAATTTCTTTTTAGCTTTTCTTACTCTATAATAGAGTAATCTCCTTTCGTTGGAATAGTTGATGAAGCTTGATATATTTTATAATACTATCTTAATTTTTATATATTCTTGGCTTGAAACTTTTTATTTACATTTCATACTGTGCTGAAATTATGGTTTTAATTCATTTATTATCACGTCTATATTTTTTATCCCTAAGTTATTCATATATTAATTTTGTAATTCTGGCGAAGCAAAATTAATATATAATAACTGATGAATAAAATAGTACAGTGAAAGTAATTTTTCAGTAAACTATTATTTCAAGTCAGTAATCTTGCTTGTCTCAGTTTTAATTCTCACGGAGGAATTGTTGTAGGCAAGATAATTGATCCTTAGTAAAAATATTCTCACAAAGTTTTACTTTCTTTTAGCACAAAAATATCTCGGTTTAAACGTCACTAGTTTTTAAGTTGATTAATTAACATAATTCTCACAGAGTGTTATTAATTGGTTATTTCTTAGTGAGCAAACTACAATTGTATAAGAAATAAGCAATTATTCTTTAAAGATTAAATGTAGAAATTGAGCTTTTATTATAGTAATATTATCAAGTGAATTCAATGATTCCCAACTCTTTTTTTAAAATTATAATTCATTCAAAAGTTATTTGTTTTGTTTAAGTAATTAACAAGTTTTAAACCTCACTCACTTCTCATCAATTTGATTCTCTCAAATAGCAGTTAAATAATTACAAGTCTGTAGCTTGATTCTCTCAAATAGCAGTTAAATAATTACAAGTCTGTAGCATAGATTATCCAGTCTCTGTGGGACGATATCTTAAATTATACTAGAATTTGACAAAGTACGAGAAGGAATTTCCAATTCAAATTAGCCTCGTCATGAGTGCAAAGCCAGTTATCAGGGACAGTAACATATTTGCTATGTGGATCGTAAGGAACTTTTTCTTTTTGGAACCCCAATTCCCCGCATGTTCCCCCATTGCTTTTATACATGGAAGTGATTGTATCAGAGACCGGGTCCACTTTAGAGATTTATCTAGGTCATTTTAACCCTACCCACATATTCCTGAAGTTTTCTATTTCTTTCAAGTTCAACACACAGACTCAATTTAACCATTTTGAGCTCATTTTCAAGTTTAAGATGTGCCTACTCGCCATTTCCTTACCCTTTAAAGTGTTTCCAGAACTGTTATTCCTTTTTTATTCTTCCACTGTTTCCTTTAGATCCACAACTACCACCAACAAGTCATCTCTCTCATGCTCTACGTTTTTAATTTTCTCAGTTAGAGCACCCTTTTTTTTACGTCCTTAATGATTTCCTTTAAATCAATAACTACGACTATCAAATCATCTCTCTCATATTCTACCTCTCCTAGTTCAACAGTTAACACATTTTTATCATTGATAAGGCTATGATAAGCATCAATCAGAACATTTGCTAAGGATACAGGCTTCTTTTGAGAGTAAGACTTCAAATTTCTTTGAACGTCTAGAAAGTTTACCTCATCGTCATCGTCATCGTCATCTTCATCCTCGCCAGATTTTGCCATCAGGGCGAAGATGGAGTCATATTCAGCTGCTTCACTTTCAACGGGCATCATCGACTTGTTCATCATCTCCCTCAGATTCACTGGAGGAATCTCCCCATGCAGCAAGAGCTTGTTTCACAACATTGTTAGCGACATCTTTCTCTTGAATTTCCTGTCAGGAATCGAGTTCCTCTTGGCTGTTTTGTTTGTGTTGTGCTTATGCTGGTTTTACTTGTGGAGAGAACAATCTTTGATGAAATGTCCTGGCTTCCCGCATTTATGACAAATCATAGCCTTTTGATCTGCTGGAGCTGTCCTTTTTTTGGAATACCTCCATTTCTGCGAACCATTTTCTGAAACTCCTTGTCAAATAGACCATAGCAGCATCCTCACCACTTGAGTCAATGTCGTTTGCCTTGAGAACCAGATTCTTATCCTTTTTGGGTTCTCTTTTTTCCTAGTCCTTCTTTTTCTTCATTTTGTGGGTCTTCAGATTTCCAATGAGTTCGTCAATGGTCAGCTTTTGTAGATCTTTTACCTCTGTAATGCATTTACTTTACTCTCCTAAGAACCTGGTAATACACTGAGTATTTTCCTGACTAGTTTGTTCCTTAGAATGATCTCTCCTAGAGAGTGGAGCTCATTGATGATGGAAGTGAAGCGAGTATGCATATCCTAAATGGACTCGTCATCCTTCATCCTGAAGAGTTCATATTCAGTACTGAGCGTGTTGATATTTGACTGCTTGACTTGAGTTGTTCCTTCATGTGCGGTTTGGAGAGCCTCCCAGATCTCCTTGGTAGATAGACAATCTAAAATTATGTTATACTCGTCTGGTCCACTAGCACAGACGAGGATCTTCTTTGCTTGGAAGGTTTTCTCTATAGCTTTGCGGTCGACATCTTTGTACTCCTTCCTTGTCTTTAGAATTGTCACTGCTAGTTCGCCAATGGTCTTCATAGGGACGAAGGGACCATCACAGATGACATCCCAAAGCTTTGAATCTTCAGCCATGATAAAATCATGAATCCTTGTCTTCCACCATCCGTGTTATTGTCCATTAAATCTTGGTGGTCTGTAGGTTGATTGACCTTCTTCAAAGTTTGGTGGAGCAGCCATGTGAATCCTTTCTAGGTCTTAGCCTTATAGAAATAACCCACTCTGATGCCAATTATTGTAAACTAAGAGTCCACCAACACACTCACACAACAATAAGTAAATGACACAATATATTTTACGTGGAAAACTCCCAGCTCATGGGATTAAAATCCATGACCTACACTCGTAGGATTTCAACTTCACTAACCGAGAAAACTTTAGATTACAATCTATTGTTACCTAGGAATTAAACTCTTAATCCCTCACCTACTTGTAATAACTCTATTGCAAACTTTTTTGTAATAACTCTATTACAGAGCTCACCACTTTGACTAACTCTAGCCAAACATACGATTTATGATTTTACAAAAGATATCCTACAAGATGCTTCTAACTAAGCCGTGTAGGAATTACAGGTAAATAATAATAACAAAGATACAACAATACTAAGGACACACGATAAACTCAGTGCTGGAATATGATCCTTTGTTCTGTTGCTACTTTGTTCTTCAAGCCTTGGAATCAATGAAGGGGGGCAGCACTTGAGAGAGACTTAATGATTTAGGGTTTGCAAGTGTGTGTTTTTCCTCGCCTCATGTTGGTAATATATAAGTGAGGTCATTAGGATGACGCAAGCAAGTATCCGGTACAGGCATGCTCCATAAAGTGACTGCTGCATTGTTGCGTGTGCAGTGCAACAGTGCAGCGACTTCAACAACTGTAAGGAGTTGACTTGTACTGTTACCGGAGGAACTGATAGCCATTTGTTCCCTCTGCCGTTTCTTTGACCGATACTATTGAGACTTGTGCCAGACATATAATTTGTTGTTATTGTGTAACAAGTTCCCTATCCAATTCTCATATGAAATTTGTTAAATCATCAAAATACAAAGACATATAACTTATCATTTCCTTCTTTCATTTTTCATCTTTGTCTTTTCTTTGACTCTTTGGTTATTCTTGTGCTCCAGATTTTTGTACTACGCTACATATCCTGCATTAGGCAAAATAGCACATTTTCAGTTGTAGATATAGTTGAACAAAAAAGAGTTGAATAATTATTTTAAATAAACAATTTTATGTATATAGTAATATATTTGGACGAAATAAATGAAGTTTTTACATTCCTCTTTGCTTGTGTTTTTACCACACAATGACAAAATCATATTTAAAGTTGGCATAACCCTTCATAGTAAAATTTTACTCATGTCAAGTGTTTATATTAAATTATAATAGCATGACACGTACTTGAGCAACAAGTTATCTCAATCATTATAGTCTATATATTTTTACTTTATAAATCACTTATTCGTGATAAATTGATATGATTTAACGTATATATTCAATACAAATAAGTTTTTATAGCATAATCTTTTTACATCCTCAAAAATACAAACTTTTCTACTTCCCTTGATGGGAATTTTTGAGGAAGAAAATGACAAAAATCCATTTGAATATACGTTTTTAACTATTTTCTGAAATAAAGGGGGAAAGTGGAAAAATAAAAGAATATAAGTAAAATTAAATAAGGGAGCAAGACAAATAGGAATCGAACACGGCGCACCAAATCAGCAAAGAACGTTCGTTGGCAGAAAGAGAAGCAAAGAAAAAGACTTTCCTTTTCCTTTGAGCCAAAACTAAAGCCAAAAGCTTTGAGAAGAGGGCAAAAAGGAAGAGCCCCAAAAAAAGAAAGAAAAGAAAAGGTCCAAAGCCAAAGGCAAAATAATAAATAAAGAAAAAAAATTTCAAATTTCATTCATCACAACAACAACAAAAAATCTCTCTCTTCAGGTCAGTTTCAAAGATCTCATTTTTTTTCCTGCTTTTTGATGTTTAATTTATTTTTTCCCCTTTGTTTTGATAGATCTATGAATTGTTTCGAGAATTAGGTATTATTGGTTTTCTGTTGTTATAATTATGGAATTAATTGTTTTGTGAGTTCGTTTGTTGTTTAGAGATCAGCTTTGCTTGGTTAATTTTATTTTGGGGGATTTATATCTTTTTGCTTTGTTGAATCATTATAGAGAATTATTTGATATTATGGTGGATAAAATTATTGTCTGTGGTTTTTTGAGAAGAGTATCACATAGACTATTGAAAAGTTGAGTCTTTGGAGTTATAATTACAAAAAAAATTGAGTCTTTGGAATTACAATTACAAAAAGATTGAGTCTTTGCCTCTTTGGAGTTACAATAAAGAAAAAAGTTTGAGTCTTTGGAGTTGTTTTCTTCATAATAATTATGTATCTTTAAGGATGTTGAAGTTTTGTGAAACCCCTTTTTGTTTACTTGGGTGTTACCTTGTTTTTTTTATGTATTTTGGGATGGAAAAGATGGTGCTTTTTGCATTTGTCTTAAAGGATGTTGAAGTTTTATCACTAGCCTTTTGATTTATTGGGTTTAATTGTGTTTACGTGCCGTGGAGGTGGAGAATTGCTTGTGGTTGTGAATTGGAAGCTAGAATTAGGCATATTAACTCTGAAAGTAAAGCCAAGTTCTTGTTTTTGGTCTTCTACTTTGATAGGTTTTGCTGTTAAAACATATTTTTTGTCAAATTGAACATGTGAGATGAGTCTGAACATTTTAAAAGACAGCGTTCAAAGAACGTTTGAGTATAAGTGTGATAATGTTGCTTGTTTTGCATTAGCATAGTTATGAATTTGATCCAGTTTCAAATTTACTAACCAGAGGTTTGGCTTTCACAACTTCTGTTGTCCCAATCTTGCACTTTTTACTAAGTTTTGGTAGTCAGTTTGCTTTGATATTTGCAAAGTTTTCTGTTGGTTGTATCTGATGCACCTGACTGTGTTCTCTTTATCTTGTGTTCTTATGTCGTGTGAAGAAGGGCTTTTGCTGAGGATTAATTGAATAATCTTCTGTAGTTACCTAAATTTGGTAAGATTTATGCCTATTTTCGTAGCTGGCAAAGTGGAGGATTTCTCCTTCTTTTATATTGTTCTTTTCTCTGGAAAGGAAGGTGCAGGAAGCTTAATTATTTTATTGAAGAGGTGAAGTGAGTTTAGACGGGATCGTGGTGCCTATATGCAGACAATGCAAATCTAGGTTCAGTATGTCAGTGATGTAACACGTTGATTTGATGTGCTATGAGAGTGTTCTGGGATTAGATACTTAAAAAAGTGAAAGGAAGTTCTATTCAACAATTGTGAGACAAGTAATATTATACGGGTGTGAATGTTTGGTCTCCAAGGCAGCACATATCTACAAGATGAACGTCATACAAAATGTGGAAGTTTAGGTGGATCTAAAAGCATATAAAATTCGACAAGATCAAGGATGATTAAATGAAAATGATTATAGATGATTCACATCGACAGAGGGTGCAAATAGTGCATGTACAGGGTAAAGTGAGATAAGCTCATCAGTCAGCTGAGATGGTTTGGTCCTGTCGTACATAGACCTTTCATATGCAGTACTCTGTAAATGTGACAATGTGATGAAAATCACTTCGAGAGATGCTGTCTCAAAAGCTAAGGATAGAGCACAACAGAAGCAAAGGCTGATCTATATAAGCAATACCAACAAGTTGGATTAACGCTTAATCATTGTTACACTTGAGTTAGAGTGTTAGATCAAGTGTCACTAGGAGCTTTTTACTTCAGTTAGAAACTCATATATCCGTGTTACGATACATGTGAGATTAAGGAAGATTTGGTTTCAGAAAACCTCGAATTTGTCTTGAAATACAATTTTTTCGTATAAAGGATCTATATAAACAACTCCAGGTTCTCGATCTATTCAGGATTAAGGTGTAGTTTCTTGTTAATGTTTATCTGTAGATGAATCTTTTGCAGGAAAGTTGACGATATGGAGCATGATGAGACAGGATGCCAATCCCATCCAGAAGGCCCTATCTTGTGCATTAACAACTGCGGTTTCTTTGGAAGTGCTGCAAACATGAATATGTGCTCCAAGTGTTACAAGGACACTATTTTGAAACAGGAACAAGCAAAGCTTGCAGCGACATCAATTGAAAACCTTGTGAATGGATCAACTGCTAGTGAGAAGGGGCCAGTCGTTGTTGGCTCTGTAGACGTGCAACCTGCCATGCTGGAAACAAAATCTGTTGTCGTTTTGTCATCACCTCCATCTTCAAGTGCTGGTGAGGCTGCTGAATTGAAGGCTAAGGTGGGCCCAAGTCGGTGCAGCTCTTGCAAGAAAAAGGTTGGTTTGACTGGATTCAAATGCCGCTGTGGTAACCTTTACTGTGGATCACACCGCTACTCAGACAAGCATGACTGCCAGTTTGACTACCGCTCTGCTGGTCGTGATGCCATAGCGAAGGCCAATCCTGTTGTGAAGGCTGAAAAACTTGACAAGATCTAGAATGGGTTATTGGTCTCAAATTTCGTGCTTCCTTTTAGTTCAAAAGAGGACTTCCTCTGATTGGCTACCTATCACAGGCAATTTAAAAACATATACAGGCGGAAGAACTCCTGTTCATTGTCATAGGTAGAATTTGTTTGTTGACTCCAGTTTCAAGTCTTTGTATGTACTTGTTTGGTCAATATGAATTAGGTTTGTTATGTGTCATTCTTGTTCACATGGCTAACATCCATGGAAATTGTAATTTGGCATTGTAAATTATTCGCATGGATCTTCTATCTGGCTTCACTTGCTCCAATGTGTAGTGTGTTATCTCTAACTTACCTTGCTTTCTTGGTGTTTTGCGTCGCTTTTATCTTTCTAAAAGACCTGTTTTGCTACTGGATTTACCTATAGTGGTGTTGAAGTATTTTAGTGTTTATGTGCGGCATGTGTTTTGGGCTAATCATGTTTCGCGAGTGCACATGAGTTTTGAATAAGCTTGCTTTTCAGTTGGTTGTTTAAAATGACGGCTAGTAGCTAATTTCATGGCACGAACCCGTAACCTCTATATATATATATATTGTATGCACATTTCATGTAACCATGGTTAAGTGATAAAATTGCAACAATAGACATATTCTGGATAATTGGTTAGGTATAAATACCGAGTGCATGTAAGATTTTTCCATTATAATATCACCTTAAATAACTTTACCAGTGTGAGTTTGCTCCCATTGATGATAAAGTAAGAAACGACGCGATTGGCTGACAGCCATCTTAAAACTGGTCAATTTATGATAGAATTCTTAATACCTGCTCGAGTCTTTCACAATATTCAAGATGATTATGCTCTGCACCTTCAAGCCAGACATACAACAAATGTATATCTTCAAGTTGATTTCTAATAATCCTACCTAGAGTTGTTTCCAATAAAATCTCGGCTCAAGGAGTTCGGGGATTGCCATATTATTATATCTAAAGCTGTTTACAAAGGTTCAAAAGATTGAACCAAAAAATAACCTCCTTGTGTTGCCAACAAGAACTTGCAAAACTCATCAGCCAACAAATGTTTCATAAAAAAAACTCACCTATCACCTTTAAAGTGAGCAAATCCTAAATGCTACTCACTGAAGAAGACTAACATTAAGCTATTCAAGAACTTGGTCACACTGAAATGCCACTGGATTCAGCTTCTAAGTACTTGCATATCCGTTCCATAACATCTCTACCTTTTGCGCTGTTTGCCTGGAACTTCTCCACGCATTTCTGCTCTATTTTCTCTGCCATAGAAGCCAGTGCTGACAAGGGTTTAATCTTAATACTGGTTTCCTGCTTGCAGACAGTCCATAACTTTGGATTCTCAGGATGTGGATCGTATCTAATTTTCTCCTCCACCTCAATGAAGTTCTCGAGACTGGTGTTGCGAGTAGAGAGTTGCATTGACCGAGATTGTGCATCAACAACAGTTGATTCAACACAGTGGCAGATATCTTGGCCAATGATCTTCCGAATAAACCAGGGCCCTGGTGCATGAATAGTGATGGCACGAGTTGTGTAGAGCTTCCCCGATCTGGGATCAATCTTGTGATTCAAAGTATCAACCTCGAGGATGTGGGATAGGGCGCGCTTGTTCTCAGGATCAGCGAACTTGCGCCATGATGCAGAAGTTACTCGTTCCCATGGGTGCCTGTAAATATGCTCTTGTGAATATGCTCTGACCATCTTGTTTCTCTTGGTGTTTGAAACCTGAAAAAGTAAGCAATTAGTAAGTCAAGTAAATTCGAAATTTTGTTGCAGAATAGATTTGGCTGCACAATAATCAATATACTTTTGCTTATAAATAAAGTTCCACTTCAAAGCACATCTCATGCCATTTAGAAGTACAAACAGAACAAATCAGAATCATTTCAGATTAAGAAAGGGTCTTTAGAAGGTTTTGAAGCTAACCTATTTAACCATCAAACTGCAATAACAAATTCGAAACATAAAATCAAACTCAGGAAGAACTTCAGCGTGTACAACACCTGAACAATAAAACACATACAGATGTTTGAGCAATTTACTAGGAAACATCTCTATTAAGATTAACACCTCAAAATTAGAGCATGCAAAAAAAAGGAGGGGGGAAAATTAACAAATGTTCCAATAAATTGAATTAACAAGAAAGGATAACTTAGACTCATAAAATAACAAGAGCATAAACCAATAATCAAATTCAAAATTGACTTTTCTTCAGGAACTTCACACCTATCGCTAATGAACTCGTAGAAACATGAATTCAAGCTAACTTTTCCAATAATTTCAACGAAACAGCTGAAGCCGCCACATATTACAATGGTAAATGAAACCTCAAAGAACAGTTTTGAAGCAACTTATAGACCAATTGAATTAACAGAACAACAATCAAAGATCAAATTTCCACAGAAACCCAAATGGGTCCTTCAAGAATCTTCACACCTGTAACATCCATAGCAACACAAAATCCATTTTTTCCCAAGAAGCTCAGCTATAGCTGAACCATCCACATGTTTGCAAATATAAATAATGCCTTTAGGGGTTTTGAAGCTACCTTATAACTCATCAAAGTGAAATAACACCAATCACATTTCATATTCAAACAGACACCTCATAAGGGTGATCCTCAAAATTATTCACAGCATCATCATTAATCCATTTGAAGGGGAGCCTTGGAGCAACGGTAAAGTTATCTCCGTATGACCTATAGGTCACGGGTTCGAACTGTGTAAGCAACGCATTAGGATGGGCTGTCTATATCACACCCTTGGGATGCGGCGGTCCTTCCCTGAATCCTGCGTGAACATGGAATACTTTGTGCATCGGGCTGCCTCTTTTTTTATCATCATTAATTTATTAAGAGAAAAACACTAATTCAAGACCAATTTTTCAAGAATGTCATTGCAAAAGCTAAAATTTTGAACATTATTCATCTGCATTCAGCTTAACACTTCAAATATAAATTAGCCACGAATGTCCATAAGACTTGAAAATCATTTAGCAGCTACCCATAAACCATATCACAACAACACAAATCCATACCAAAAAAGATATTAAAAAAATTAATTTTTTTAAAAAAATAATCAAGCACAAACCTCAAAAGGACCTTTAAGAATTTTCACACTCATTACTCATCCACTCACAAAAAAAGACAACTTCATACCATTTCTCTCAATAATTCCAATACAGCAGCTGAAGCAGACAATTTTTGAAAAAAAAAAAAAATCAAACATAAACCTCAAAAGGGTCAAGTTTCACGTCCATTACTAATCCACTCACGAAAAAGGTAATTTCTTACCAATTCTCTCAAGAATTTCAATGCAGCAGCTGAAGCATACAATTGAAAAGAAATCAAACATAAACCTCAAAAGGAGACAAATTCGAATCAATTCTTTCAACAATTTCAACGCAGCAGCTGAAGCAAACAATTGATACAAACATAAATTGACAATTCAAAAAAAATAATCAATTTAAATTTTTAAAAAAAAGGGCTAACCGATGTTTGAATATGAGAGACGAGCAGATCAACTTTCTTGTACTGTATTAATATCTGTAATATGCTTTCCACGACAAAAGAAAAAGGAGGGCGGTTTATGACACCGGAGTATGTACACCGTAGAGAATTATCCAATAGAATTGGGGCACGTGTGGCGGTTAAATATAACTCCATACTAAAAAATGATGTTTGAGCTAAATTTTTCTGATTTTCAATCTCAATTAAATATAAATTTTTTTTTCCTTTTAACATAGAAATTAGATAACTAGAAATGACAACAAATGCAATAAATTTTACGGCAAAGAGCCAAATATACGTACTTTTGAAAATGGTCTAAAAATACCCCTCGTTATACCATTAGACTATCTATACCCTGCCGTCATACTTTGAACTAAAAATACTTTTATTTTGTATGAAGTTTCACATGGCAGCACCAGATTAAAACGATCCATTTCTTTTTTTATTCGATTCTTTTTAAAAAAAACCATGTACTCTGCTGCATAGAACGCAACACTATGTCCTCTGCTGCATAGTGGTGCGTTCTTTTGGCTTTTAATGAGTGATAGTGAGAATTGAGGGATTATTGACGTTAGATTGTACTTTTAAGTGGGGTAAAAATTGGGTGGGTCGGATGGTGGGTTTTTTCTAAAACGGATCGGGTAAAAAATGAGTCATTTTAATCTGGTGCTGCCACGTGGCACTCAATCCAAAATAAAAGTATTTTTGTTTCAAAGTATGACAGCAGGGATATAGATAACCTAATAGTATAACGAGGGATATTCTTAGACTATTTCTAAAAGTACAGGGGTATATTTGGCTCTTTGCCGAAAAATTTATAATGTTTGATAATAAAAGATGTATTTATTGGGTAATAATAATTAAAAATATTTAAATCATACCTAAAAGGATTTCTTGATTCTCAAATAATAAGCGTATCATACAAAATAAAATATTGCTAAAGTGAAACGCGATATATTAAAGATTATGGTGAAATTAGGTAATGATAAGAAAAAGAAAATGTAATTTCATTGTGTCTGATTGAGACATTTTAGTTGACTTCATGTTTAATTTCAAAGGACAGGCATAATTTTAGTCAAAACTATTGTGACAATTAACTAAAAACAATACGAATAATCAATTACTACTTCATACGAAAATACAATTTTCCTTATTCTAATACCAATTTGAGTCGGAAATTTTTCGGAAACAATCTCTCTAGCTGTATCTGCACAAGATAAAGATAAGGTTTACGTACACACTATCATCTCCAAATCTCACTTCTGGTATTTCATCAGGGGCATATTTACATTCAAAAATTGGGTGCTCGAGCACCCATTAACCTCGATTCGGAGTATGTATAATTATATAGAGAATTAAGAAAAAGGATATAATAAATCAGCAAGCACTCAGGTAAGAAAGAGTTAGGTAGGTGCTTTGGTTTATGATGGGTGCTGGAGCGCTATAAAAGCCAAAGGGTGAGGGATTGAATCTCACACCTTGCAAGTTTTTTTCCCTCAATTTTTTCTTATATTATCAAGCATTTTCTTTTGCCTCAATCATGAGGTCCTATTTTTGTTTTTTTCGGTTTTCACTAGCGACTTTTTTGAGCCAATATTACTTTTATTCTTTGCTTCTAACTTTGTTCTATGAGGTCCTTTTTTTTTATTCTTTTCAGTTTTTACTAGAGACTTTTTTGAGCCAATACTACTTTTATTCTTTTGCTTCTGACTTTGTTTTATCTTTTTTTTTTTGCTTTTCTTTTCTTACTTTATCTAATTAATTATAACAAAGAAAGAAAAAGAAAATTTGCTTTAGAAAAACAAAGAATCTTTCCAGGACCGCAAAATCCACAGGTCTCTTTTTTGCTAATTGTGTTATCTGTCACAGTTTCACGGCGTCTATAATATTAATATCATGGTTTTATAATTAAATTTTTTTTCATTGTATTTAAATAGTTGCATAATTATATGATGGGATTGATGGTAACTTGACGTCAAGAAAAGTTAAGCACCCACGAAACTAAAATCCTGGATCCGTCACTGTATTTCATGAGTTTGTTGTTGTTGTATAATTTTCGTATCCCACCATGAAGTATTTCGAAAAATAATTGAAAAGCTTTATTGTAATTGTTTGGTTAAATCTTTCAAAAAATATTCTTTTGAGGGAAAAATCTAAGGTAATTTTGAATCATACACCTCAGACAACCTTCCAAAACTTTACACCTACCAATAAATGTTTTTCTTACTCTATAACACAAATAATAACTTTTTATAAAGGAATATCCACTATAATTAAAGATGTTTTTTGCTATCTTCGCATAAATTTAAAACTAGTATAGCCACTTTTGCTACTTAATTGGGGGAGTAAAAAATGATACAATCATCCACAAATAATACTCAATTTAATACTAAAATTCAAAAATAGTAAAATAAATAACCAACTATATTCCATATTGAAATGTTATTATCAAAATTCAGGTGAAATATTTAAAACACTTATTTGAGGAATGTATCAAATAAGATAATTATAATCTTCAATTTTTTTAAACTAAAATCTTCCTATGATGAGGACCTGCTAAGTGATTTCCGAAAGCTCCCACTATGACTAAAAAACTCCCAATAGGTCACGTAGCAGCTTAAGCTTATATTATATTAAAGTAAGTAGGAAGGAGCGAAAGCTACTGCTTATATTATATTAAAGTAAGTAGGAAGGAGCGAAAGCTACTCGACCAGACGGGAGAAGCGACCAAAGGAAGCTGGTTCACCTTCTCTCCTCCATTACAACATAGGTCGTTCCAATCCCATCATAAACTGAAGTCAAGGAAGAAAGTTTCATCGTGTCCTTCAAAGATCTATCTGATAATTGCGTATATAAGGTTTTAATTCAAACCAAATACAACTTCAATTTTTTTTTTCTTTTAACTACAATCAAATATTGTCCAAAATGACAGCTAAATAATTAGATACTATAAAATAAATAATGGCTAAAGTCATAAGTTGTGACCATTACCACTAGGTCCACCACTGACTGTGACATACAACCGCATGGGGTTACCGTCATAATAGCAAAAGTACAACTTAAAATTCACAAAGCACAAAACCCAAAAAAAGAAAAAAAAAAAAGAAAAAGAAAAGGACTTTTCACCGACTTATGGTAATAATTCCAAATGACAACAATACCCCTGTATGCTTATCAAATTTACAACACAATACCCCCAGTCCCCATCCCAGAATAATAAGCAAAGAAAAGTAAAAACTACCTAAAATCAACCACCCACCCCCAATAAACCCCCCCCCGGGGGGCTCAGACCTTAAGAATTTTAGCAGCTCTAACAACAGGATTTTCCCTCGCAATCGCTTCACGACCAGCTGCTTTATAATCGTAGCTACAGCCATGGCGATCGGAATACCGATGCTCCGAGCAGAAAACATCGCCGCACCGGCAGCGGAATCCGAACAATCCTACTTTCCTCCGGCATCCTATACCTGAGCACCGATTCGCTTCCCTCGGTCTCTTCATCGACCGTCTAATCTCCTCCAGATCCGATTTTTCCGGCGATCTAGCTCCGGAGCTAGATCTCAAATCATCACTTCCAGAGAGTTTTAGATCTGAAATCTCCGGCGTCCTAACGGAACTGGTCGACGGCGACGTCGGTTTTTGGTTATCGGCGTGAGGTTGTGAGGATACTGGGAGATTTGGTAGAGGTATGGATTGTGGAACCTTCAGCTCAGTTTCTTCTTTTTCTCTCTTCTGCGCCATGATGTTTGGGATTTTGAGAGAGAGATTTTGAGCTTTTTGCTCAATGGAAAAGATTGGAGTTGACGAAATGGAAATGAAAATCGAAAATAGAGAGGAATGGGTGAGAGAGATAAGGCGTGTTTGGTTGGGGTATTAGAGATAGAAAAATTAGATTAAGAAAGAGACAGTACAAAAATTCAATGTTCATATACTACGCTTTTGCTGACATACTTAAATTTAATAATCAATTATTTTTTTTTATTCCCTCCCTCCAAGAACTCCCCACTTGAGCAACCCACTCTTGTCATAATCAATCACTTAGGGGTCGTTTGGTTCGAACACAAGTAATGCAGGGATTAGTAATGCATGGATTATTTTTTATCAAGTGTTTGGCTCATTGTATTAAAAATTAATTATGCAATGTATAAGTTTGGATTTAGTAATTTTAAGTCTTATCCATGTATAGCTAATCCATGGATTAGTAATCCCTTCCTTTCCATGGTATTAGTTAATCCCTCATATGAGGTATAACTAATCCATGTATTAGGTAGGAGTAAATTGAATTGACCAACCAAACATGGTATTGGACGGATTAAATTTTTATACGGGGATTATTTTGTTTAATACGGCCTACCAAACGACCCCTTAATTTTCAGATCATAAATGAAACGACTTTTTTTGCTTTTAGCCCGCGCTAGAAATTATTTACATTCAGTAACAAAAAAAGTATATAAAATTTGTATATAACATACATATTGTATATATACACAAAAAATATATATATTTTTTCAGTTATTATTTTGAGAACGGCTATATAATATCATTTTTCTTATACTAAATTGAAACTATGTATCAACTTGATCATGATTTAATGATTTCGTGTGATTGTATAAAATAATTTAGCACAAATAAAAATTATTAAAATGTATAATTTTAAATACATTATGACATTTCCATAACTATAATATATGGCAATAAGTATATTACGTATATACAAAGTATATTTATAGAATGAATGATTTCGGCTTTTATAATGGTCAGGGGGAGCACGCGGCCTTGAAAGGAAAGTGGAATACACGTGAATTGACGATGATACCCTTTGATCAAAGTTATAATAAGGTGAACATTTTGTATTTTTATTTAAATTTGCTTAGTCTGATCTTAGTTAAAAACCTTGATTTTATTAAGTTCAATTTCGATCAAAGTTTAGCTCGGACTCGAACGAGCTAACTCTATTTTATAGTTGGTGTTTAATCACATCCAAATTTAAGTTTTAATTCATTTATATAAATCAATCACATACGAATGAAGTATGGAAAGTGCCAAATATTGAGAACTACTCGGGGAGAAGTTAGAAACAGGAACAAGGAGAAGCGAGAACCACTTAAATGGAGGAATCGATTATATTTCGTCCTTTGTTCCCCATAGCAACTGGGGATCAAAAAACATCAAATTTGATGACTTATTAAGGGAAAGACGAAGTAAGAACATGTTATTGGAGACGTTGCAACATATGCAGGAAAGGTCTCTGTTGATTGTGTACGAACAAAATACGAATCCAAAAACAGGATAAGAAAGGGTTTAGCTAATGGAATTCAAATACTATATTTTGATCAGCTCTTTATTCTTTTACATTTTTTTTTTTATCAATTTAAACGAACATTAAAGAATTGACTCAAAATTAGAGATGGTAGCAAAACACAATTAGGCTTGACTCAGAATAATTAAGTTCTATTGGGCTGAAAATGGTAGGAAGCTCAGTTGAACTAGATAGCCCGAATGGACGAAAGTTGCACCTATGTAGCTAGGTACAATTTTTTTTTAATGTATATGTTAAACTCGAACCTTAAATGCATATTTATATTTTTCATATTTTAATTTTCTTTAATGAAAATTCTGACTTCGTTATTGTTAGCTTGATGCACCTGGTGTACTTCTTGCAGACAAGAATGGTTTACAGCAATATCAGATGTAAGAGACTAAGATAATATATAAATCTATGACATATATTGTGATTATATTATAAATTTTGGGGTTGGACTTTGGTTAAGAATTGGAACATTCTATGTCTCATATATATAGACTATAGTACGTTTTGGCATACGTGGCAGGGGTGGATACAACATAATAGTATTGGGCTAATTGAACTCATAACTTTTGAGACGGAGCATAAATTTAAATGTAAAAATCGATTAAAATTACAATAAAGAGTAGATATGAACTCATAACTCTAATAATAGAATAGGTTCAATATCAAAAACCTTAAAGGTTAAACCTATAGAGATTAAATCCTGAATCCGCATATGATTTACGTGGCCGCTGGTACTTCCGTGTAATATCAAGGGCACTCTGCTAAAACTACTCTAAAAAAAATAGCGTAAAAGGTGGATATTTGATACAAACAATTTCAAATTGCATGAAAATAGCAAATTAATATAATAGCCGCAAATATAGATTTAACCAAATTTAAAGACCAAATAAAAAAAGAGAAATATTGGAAGAAACTAGAATGCATTAGTCAGTTGGTTCGAGCAAAACTCTCATCAAAATAAAAACATGAAACAAAAACGAACTTAATCTTAATTGCTAGCGTTGCATATAAATCTATGTTAAACATAATCTCACAAAACATTTCGTCAGCCATTTTCAAGAAAATTCACGTTACCATGCACGTAACGATTATATCACCCACCTCTTGTTAATATTTCTCAATCATTCCACATTGAGAAAACACCAGGATTTGATCCTTGAACTGATGAATCTCCTGACCAACCATTGTAATTACTTCCAGTAACTGGCATATTATCATAATCAACTTTCACAAGTGCAACTTCCTCACCATTTCCTCCTCCTCCTCCTCCTCCTCCTACTCCATTACCCGAAGTTGAATTTGAACTTATTCCTGCAAGTCCAGTTGAATTATCAAAATATCCTCCAGTACTGTAACTTCCAGTACTAGAACTTCCTCCGCCATTCTCCATCAACCCATGCAAGAATACCGGATTACTCTGAAGATAATTGTTGTAGAATTGATGAGTAGAATCGTAATGAGTATTCTGTGAAGCGGGGTGAAGTTGAAGTTGTGTTTGGAGATAACTCTGGTGAAAAAGTGATGATTCTTGATTTTGGAGAGTCATTAATGGTTGATGAGATTCAATACTAAAGGGCTGTTGTTGCAATAAAGGATAGGCGTGTAGAGGGTTATTTAAAGAATTACTTGAGTTACCATATTGGAAACTTGAGTTTAGCGCAATCATTTCTTGATCTCTTTTTCTTGAGGATTCAAGAGCTTGTGCTTCTTTTAGCCTTTTTGCTGCTCCTCCTCCTATAGGAAGAGTGTTGCTTTCGAGTATAGCTTTCACATCATAACGATTCATGTCGAAATTAGTCACTGCATTTAAGCCTCTGAATTTTATTGCTGCTATGTCATATGCTTCTGCTGCTTCTTCCTCAGTAGCTGCATGGAACATTCACTAGGGATATAACTTACTTATATAGATTGACACTGTAATTTTTTTTAACACTATCAGGAATCGTTTGGTACAAACACAAGTAATGCAGGGATTAATAATATAGGGATTCGTAATGCATGTATTAGTAATGCAGGGATTAGTAATGCAGCTATTAGTAATGCAGGGATTGTAGTGCTGTGATAATTTTTTATCTAGTGTTTAGTTCATTGTATTAAAAATTAGCTATGCAATGTATAATCTAAGCTTGTGTTTGGTATAAAATTGTACAAAATCTTCTTTAAAATTATACCCTTGAATATTCAAAATTAAAAGTGTTTGAGGGGCAGTTTAGTAATTTTAGGGTCTTATACAGGTCTAATTAAACCTGATATAAGTAATCCCTTGGTTTCCTTCGTATTAGCTATGTATAAGTAATCCATGTATTAGGTATGCATAAATTGAATTGAGCAACCAAACATTGTATTGGACGAATTAAATTTTTATACAGGGATTATTTTACTTAGTACAGCTTACCAAACGACCCTTCAGTATATTATAAGTTATTGTAATAGGTAACATGCCTTATTTTTTAGGTTGTTAATCTTAGTTGTTTTAGAAGTATAATCATCTGTAGTTATCTTATAGCTAACCGCAGGATATAATAATATTTATGCTATTATGATCACCTAAAATATAACTATATGTAATTATTCGTAATAAATGGAATTTATAGTTATATGATAAATAAGGCAAACCATCTTTTACATGCAATAAGTTATTATATACTGATAGTGTAAAAATTATTTATACTATTACTTACTGAAAGTTCCTAAGTAGAGATCTTTGTTTCCAGCAACTCTTCCTATCCTTGCTTGCCATCTTCCATGCTGATGGTGCCTGCTCCCAGATATGTCAGACAGAAAAAGAAAAATTAAGGATAAGAATAAAGAGAGGAAATCTCTTTTTTTCTTTTATCTATATGTAAGTTTTAATTGGGAAATAAAAAACAAGACTAGGAATACCTTGTTACACCACGATACATGGATGCACCCCTGGAAAACCCACTACTCTTCCTGGAATTATAGCAAGAAAAATTTCATTCATCCAACAATTAGTGGTTAAAGAAATATATTTAACTTTATATATACTGACAGTGTAATGATCGTCTTTATAATCAGTGTATTTTGACTCGTTAGTATAGCCGTTACTATGTCGTGTTTTAAGTAATTAATTTCACTTTTTATGGTAATCACCAGTAGTTAACTTTCGGTTGGTTTGACAGTATAAAAATTCTTTATATATTATAGAAATCAAATCTACAGAAATTATAAAAGAAAAAACAAACAAAATTGTAATTACAAATAGGTATTAAGGGGTTAAAAGAAGTTGTCAGTGGAAAGAAGCTATGGTCAGTCACTGCCAAGATTTTCTGGTTCTATTATATATAGTGCCAATAATTGGTTACAATAAAAAGAATATTATTAATTTCCTATTAAAATAGAATGTCTAGAGCAAAGAAAATTAAAAATATAATAGATGGAATAATTAACAACAATTATAAAAGTTTCTGACCTTCTAATAGCAGCAACAAATTCTTGCCTTGTCATGTGCTTCATATCTTCCAGTTCCTTCTCATAGTTGCTAATCTGTTATCATTAAATAATGAATTAATAAACATGTCAGAACCAATGCAAGTATTTTTATTTAATACTTCATATATTCTATAATTTATATTTAATGTTCTAAGTAAGACTAATTACTGGGAAATTAGTAGTGGTAGATGTTCCCCAGTATTTCAATGCAGCAAGATCATAGGCCCTAGCTGCCTTCTCCTCCTTATCATACCCTCCTGCAAAAAAAAAAAAAAAAAAAAGAATTACAGAAGATTAACATTTTATGTAATAATCAAAATAAGCAATTAGTAGTTGAATTGATAAACTGATAATTTACTTACCCAAATACACTGCAAGTGATAAAAATTAGCAGCCACCCCAAAATGATGAGAAAAAAATAGTTAGCTAAAATAGATTGTAGAAAGAAAAAAAAGGAGATTGATTTAATAAAGAAATAACTTTAAAATATTATTCATATTGAAATATCACCTTGACGACCCTTTCTTGATTGCCCTTCCCTTCTACAGCTATTATCCCATAGATGTGCTTCATATCTTCCTGTCCATCTATGCCTACATTTCTCAAAACACAAAAACATAAATAAAAACAAAAGTTTTTCTTCTTTGGTCTAGGAATTTCATAATATGCTGGCGTCGCATAAGCCTGACCAGCCTAAAAGGCATGACCAAGTCCAGAACGAGCACGGCCGTCATAAATTTAACTCAGGCATAGGAATAACATGATTTGTAAGTATTTAGGCACCACACGAACCTAACCAGCCTAAAAGTACAACCAAGTCCAGAACGAGCACATCCACTCGTAAAATGATGAGAAATTAACAAGAATAAAAGAAACAAACCCTAAGTTGATAAAAAAAACTTTACCTAGTTACACCTCTATAAATTGATGTTCTTTGGCCAAAAGTATCCAAAGTCCTTCTTGGTGCAGCTTCAACAATACTAGTATTACTTTTTTCACTTGCATTTGCTGTAGTAGAGGCACTTGGACTAGCACTTGTTTCACTTGTTGAAACTTTTCCACTTCCCATTGACAATGTCAAAGATTGAATATTACAAGCATTTTCTTGAAGTTCATAGTTGCCTGTTGGAGCTAAAGCATTTTGCATTGGCATAAGACTATTGTTTTGAAAAAGATAATCTGAATCGTTCGATTGGATTTCGTTGTAATGGACTAATTCAGATTGGTTTTCATCAGATTTGTTCACTCCAAGAAAATCAGCCACCTTTGGAACTTCATTGCTTCCTTGTGTGTTCATTAAGTTCCATTCTACGAAATATTACGAATTACTGATGAGATAGTCACACACTTTAACATGCGAAAAACACGAAGAAAAAAAAAACATAGAATACCTTGGTTTTGGAAGGGATTGTCAATGGTCTCATTCACTAAACCTAAAGTAAAGTGATGAGATTGAGTTGTTTGTAGATGTGGAGGTAAAGATGAATGAGTGGGAGATAGTGGAAAAGATAGCCAGTTGTTTGAATTCATTTGAGCCAAAGATTTTCTTGATAGTTTCTTGAATCTAATGTGTTTGGACCAATGGATCAATTCCTGCACATGTTCAAAAGGGAAAAGAAATGAATAAAACAGAAGAACAACAAATCATAAATACATTATTAGTAACATATATAATCATACATATATACAATAGAAGCATGAAACTGACAAAAGAATGAATTACCCTAAAAAGTATATGAAGAGACTCTCTTTCTCTCTCTCTTTCTTTCACTTTCTCCCCCTTTGCCTCTCTTTGGTTTATTTCATTGTTTCACTCAAATATGAGGTTTTAGTAGGGGGAGAGAGAGGAGAGAGAGAGAGAGGAATAAAGAGGTGGAAAGAGAAATAAATATTGAGAAAGAATGGGGTATTTAAATGACTGATTTTTTTTTTTCCTGCCAAACCCCATTGTAAAGAATATTGTTGGAGAGGGGAAATGGGGTTTGCTTAAATTTAATTCAGGAGTTAAGTCATTCACATTTAATTTACAATGCAAACATTTTTAGTATAGTTTAATATGTAATAATTATAATTTTATCAAAGCATCAACAACAACATCAACGATCCAGTAAAATATCAAAAATGAGGTCTGGAGAGGATAGAGTGTACGAAGAACTTACCCCAACCCCAAAGAAGTAGAGAGGTTATTTCCAATAGAACATCGGTTATCAAAGTATCAACTAGAGTAATATTTATGATAGAGATTTATTAATTATCTAATAAAAAACTTACGCGCCTATATTATTTACACACAAGTGTATTATACAAAATCATTTATTTACCGTCAAAGATTATTAACTTAAATGTATCGATCATGTATATTTATTTTACACTATCAAATTACATTACCTACAACAAATATATAGATTCGTCTAATACGATAAAAAGACTACAATAATAACTACGTATCAATTTCGAACAAGTAAGTCGACTATAAGATAAAAAGTAAAAATCTTTACAATATAAGTACATACAAAATAAAACCTTATAATAAAAGGCCACGAGTGTCTTACTATAACAAAAGCTGGTGGTCCTTTCAGTCATTGAATTAAGACAAACCTACAATTCCAAATGGAAAAATCCATTCTTTTTTTACCAAAGGCTAACCCTACACAGAATACTGAAGCAATATTTCCAAGTTGGGTTTATTGGAACTCTCTTAAATACCTCGTAAAGTGTAAAACATGACACCCCAAAGGCCAGCATTCCCACACTACACAAATCATCTCCTTTAGACTAAATTTTGACAGTTTTACATAAAGTTAATTACCCATCTCTGATCTCTTCCCTTCACTCGTGCAACCACTTGTATATTCATCCACACCAGTCAAACATATTCTTTTCTTAGCCTAGAAAACAATTGACATTAGACTCTACCAACTATCAACTTTAGGAAAATGAAGTGACGGAAGCAGAATTTTCACTTAGGAAATTGAAAAAAAAAAGGAAAAAGAAACACACGAAAAATATAAAGAAATTTGACATCTAATATATATATATATATATATATATATATATATATATATAAAATTAATTTTACACAGGTAATGTAATTTTTGGTGAAAGAGGCTCGGCTAAATCCCCTTCCAGCAATCTAGCTCTGTTTCTAGCGCGCACACACAAATATATATTTTTAATACAAAATCCATTCTATGTCAAGTGTAAAACAGTTATGTCCAAGAATGAATTGTGAAACAACGCTAAATAAGTCACTATATTTCGTACTCAAAATTCATAAAAGACGACTTTAAGGGAGATAATATAGAGGCCCCTATACCATAAATTTTGCTACTTTGGGACATATATATATATATATATATGAAAAAAATTAATTTTACACAGAAAGTGTAATTTTTGGTGAAGAAGATTCGGCTAAACCCTCTTCCACCAATCTAGCTCTGCTTCTACTCGCACACACACATAAATCTATATTTCTAATACAAAATCCATTCTATGTCAAGTGTAAAACAGTTATGTCCAAGAATGAATTGTGAAACAACGCTAAATAAGCTACTGCTATATTTCGTACTCAAAATTCATAAAAGACTACTTTAAGAGAGATAAAATAGAGGGTCCTATACCATACATTTTGCTACTTTGGGACGACTACACGTTACAATATAGCAGTAGTTGTGTAACATATATCACTATATTGTCACAAAAACATAGCTCAATAAGTACCAAATGATCTTCACAATGCACTAGCAAGCTATTTTGAAGGGCAAAATGGGATGGATGTTTATTCTTAGAATTAAACCAAATAAAATTTAGGGAGAAAAAAAACTATGTAAATTCAAGTTATTTTTAATACAAGCTGCAAAATTTATATCATATGATTTTTAAATACTATTAAAGGAAATGCACCATTAAATGCTATGTTAAACATAGTACTATAGTATTGGAATTCTCTTTAAATGTGTAGCCATGAAATAACCAGTCAGTGGAGTGGATCCCCGAGTAGAAATAGAAGCCCTAGTGCAATGTGTACGGATAATTAAATACTTAATGTGAAAATATCCGACATATTAAATAATAAAAGTACTATAATTGAGTAAATTTTACTCTATTAATAAATTTAACTAAGTATAATAGAAAACCTATTAATTGGAGAGAGATAAAACGATCTTTGATTGGGTTTCCAAGTAGAATTCTGTTGACCGTCTAATTGGAAATCGCACTCGTCAAAATATTAAAGAAATATAAATTGAAATTTTATTTAAATATTTTAATGTTCTTTTTGTAGTAATTAATTATTTAAATATTTATGTTTGCAGTGCATGTCGACTGCAAACTAGAAGATTATACTGCTGTACAGAAATCCCTTTGTTTCTGTGCCTTTTGTCTTCCACTCACAGGCTAAAATCTCAGTCAAATAAACAGAATTTCAAAGAGTATCATTTATAGTTAATCGGATTAGGAGTCGTTTGATAGACAGTATTAAGTAAAATAATTTTCGTATAAAAATTTAATCTGTCTAATATAATATTTGATTGCTTAATTCAATTTATGCATACCTAATATATGAATTACTTATACTTCATAGAAGGGCTTAGCTAATAACAAGGAAACCAAGGGATTACTAATCCCTTCATTAACTATACCTGGATAAGACCCTAAAATTACTAAACCGCCCCTCAAATCTTTTTTCTAAATTTCTTTATATACAGAAAGAAGAATATTCAAGGGTATAATTGTAAAGAAAATTTTGTACAGTTTTAAACCAAACACAAGCTTAGATAATACATTGCATAGCTAATTTTTAATACAATGAATAAAATACTTGATAAAAAATAATCTCAGCACTACAATCCCTGCATTACTATACATGCATTATTAATTCCTGCATTATTTGTGTTCGTACCAAACGACCCCTTATAGTTTAATTTAACCCTTCATTAAATTAAGTTAAGCATATGGTTAATTAAGCAACTATATATAATATTTCTAATATCCAGATGAAAAGCCGACCTGCTATAGACTATTTTGGTCAGGTTATCTGCAAGACACTGCCACATGCAATCTTAGGAAAGTCATTAATTTATAAATAAAGTAAGAAATACATTCGAAAAAATAACTCTTTAAAATCTTAATTTGGGAAATATAAAATGTTCAACTTTTATATGCATTAACATCATAAATATTTTTTCACACAATCATTCACCCCTACATGTGACTATCCATAATAAATAAGGCAATTCTGAGATATAATTATTCTAGTATTATATTTTATTAACTATTTAGTATTAATTCCGAGATTTTTAATTTTACTACTTTATTCTAAGATTACTCTTCCATCCTCTTATAGGCATAAATTATTACGCTCCTATTTTTAATTCTAGAATAACTTATTCCTCAGATTAATAACCATACAAAAGATAAAACGATACTATATCTTTATCACATAATTATTTTTGATTATCCATCGTAGTAAACGACCCCTTAGTGTATATAAATTTATTTTCATAAAAATTCTATTCTAACTCTACACTTAGGCTAACACATGGTTTACTTATTTATCCAATTTTAATATAGAGTCACTGAAGTCTCTGACATTCAATTTTTGTTAGACTGTTTTGGAACTCTGCTTCACGCTGTCTAACAGAGATTCTTTGGACAGTTTCTAAAAGCAAAATGTACCTTTTTTGACTGTGAAAGTACTACACTAGAAAGTCTAAGCTTCCTATATTTTCAAATATACTAATGTTATTAACAATCAAATTCACACATGAAAACTAAGTTGCAGGAGAATATTATAGGAAAACGCACAAAAGTTGACCAAAGAAAAATTCTGAACAATCCAATAGTAGAAGAACTAAAACAAAAACAAGTAGGAAATGAATATGTTGAGTTATTTCGTGTCCGTGGGATTTGAGGTCTTTGGTCTTCTTATATGGTCTTGGACAATCCTCATCTCATAAGTTAGTTTTTGAAGTTGAGTTAAGCCCAAAGTCCATTTATCATGGTATCAGAGCCAGGCCCATTCCAATTATTGTTACCGATGTTGGGCCCCTATTTATGTTGTTCGCGCTCCAGAGTGCAGGCCTGGGCGCGAGGGGGTGTGTTGAGTTATCCCACGTCAATGGGATTTGAGGTCTTTGGTCTCCTTATATGATCCTAGCTTTTGGGTTTGTGTTAGGCTCAAGGTCCATTTATCAAGAATAGTATAAAAATCTAATTCTTTTTAAAGGAAATACTACAAATATTTGAGTTATATGCATAATACAACCACATTGTCAGTATACAAAACTTACGATATATAGTGGAAATGTAATTCTTTTCCTCATTTTGAGTTTCTGTCTCTTCTATTGAAAGTTCTTACACACACACACACAGTAGCTCTATATTTGCTTATTAGAAAATGCTACAAACATCATCCATTGCAGAATTAGAATATGCAAATTCAACAGAAAAAGATTACCAACCAACATACAACTACAAAGAGACTAATATGTGCATAAACTGTTGAGTTGTCCCACGGTCTTTGGTCTTCTTATATGGTCATTGGACGCGGGACAACTCTAACACACTCTCTCACGCTCTAAAGATCAAAAAGCTAGCTTATGAGATAAAAACTATCCAAGACCATATAAGAATACCAAAAATCCCAAATCTCACCGACGTGACACAACTCAAACATATACAATAAGTTTAAGAATATTTTTCTCTTTTTTTTCTTTTGTTGGGTAGCTAATACCAAAGCCTCCTATTATATATATATGTGTGTGTGTGTGTGTGTGTGTGTGTGTAACATAAGAAACAGGACCCCCTTCTCTCGCTTTTCTTAAACCCTTCTAAAGCCATTACCCTAATATTTTTACCCCATCCCAAAAATCTAATAAAATGGAAGAAAAATCCTTAAACTACTGAAAATAGATAATGAACTTTCTATGCATGAAATATTCTGACTTACCAGTAAAGAAACTTTCCTTTTTACTACTGAAAATCTTGTTCTTTTCTTTTCTCTGAAGCTTTACTTATTTCTCCATCTAAATCTCAGTATCTGCAACAGTGCATGTATGTATAGTTGTTGGAAAATGTGAAGAGAAGGGAAAAAGGTGGTGGGATTCGCTACTATTTAGGGTAAAAAATTTGACGTTTAATTTTCTGTGTTTTTTTCTTTTAACTTTTGGTTTTTTATTTTTAATTTTAGATAAACCGCCATGTCGTTTCAGGTTTTGTGACTCGGTTCGAAGAAACATGAATGACACGTGTCAGTTTCTTGTGTCCTACTTTGACTCATAAATTTCTAAAGCATGATTTTTATTTTTATTTTAAGTGCATTATTATCATTCATTAAATGAGAAGTGTTTTCTTTATCGTTTAAAAGCCAACTTGTAATTAATTTTCAAGAGGGTTAAGTTTTTTCTAATCCTAAGGAGTAAGGACTTTACCGGTTACCATCATCTAATTAGCACCTTACGCTGACATTTAAATCGGAAATCAACATTGGGTCCTGGCTATCCGAAATCGCCCCTCAAGCTTAAAAGTTTTTTCGTTGTCACCACTTACCTAGATCGATATGGCTAGTTTTCTAACGAGATTTCTAGCTTGAATTAAGGCTTCGAAGCCCCTCTCTTCTCTCTGTAACTAGAGAGGTATGCAAACCTGAGTTTAGAACCACCTCGATTCAGAGCAAGCAACAGACTTTTTTTAACAGTCTCTTATGATTGATTCACTTCCTCCGGCATTAGCTTCCTTCTTACTTATGCTATCCCTAAGAGCTAATTCGATAGCAGTTGCATCGGAACTAGCTTGGAAATGACCTATTTTGAAATTTTTGTCCATTTTGAGTCTTTTTTTTTTCGAAAGAAAAATAATGAAGCAAAAGAAAACTAGCTAGAAATTAAACGATGAAATAAAACTCCAATAATCATAACACGTGAAAAAATTGCTAGAAACATAAGTTCATGCCATTTAAAACTAGGCTTTTGACTAAAGGTCAAATTGCTGAAAGCCACGAAACGTTTTTGCTGTTAAATTGTCTTATTTTTTTCTGTTAAACGTTTTTGCTAAATATGGTTTTCTTGGCTAATTAATATCCCCATAGTTAAGATTATCGGTTGCAAAGTCTGACGCTAAAACTTATTTTTCTAAGAGATTTTTACGTTCCTATACTATATATGAAATTTTATTACCTTTTCTAATTAAGTTTTCATTTAATTACATGGTTATATACAATTTATCAATTATATACAAATTAGTTTTAAATATGTATCCATTTATATTATAAATTGAATAAGAAATAAGTTATTTCTCATCCATGTTCTCTCATGCGCTCTCTGTCTCCATCTCTCTCTACTGTGCTCTCTCCCTCTCTCTCCCCATCTCTCACTGTCTCTCTATCTCTCATTCATGTTGCACAATTGGTGTTCAAATTGAAATTGTCAATCAATAACTTAGTAATTTTCTCATTCATGTTATACAATTGGTGTTCAAATTGAAATAGTCAATTAATAAAATTTGAAGGTATTTGACTCTCCACCATGGACAACCATTAAAGAGCTTTGAAGTTTTGAATTCGAATTTGGGTTTTCAAAAATTATTATTTGTTTGGATTGGGTGTTGTTGCAAACAATTGGGAATATTGTTTGTAATTTATATCTCAATTTTGAGGGTGTTTGGTGAAGATTAGACTTGATTTTGGCTGAATTTCATATTGAAACTCGAAGAAGAAGAAGAAAAACACATGACATACAATATACTTATGAAATTATAGTAAAGTTCTTTAATTGTATATAAGTTGTATTATGTTATAGTTACATATATTTTTTATTTGAATGTTGTATGAAAGTTGAAAAATAGTTGTATAATGTATGAATCGTTTTATTAAATTTGTATTTAAGTTATCAATACTATCTTTTACAAAAAAGTTATTGATATGTATCAAAATTGTATTAAGAGATAAAGTTTTAATTGGAACTTTAGAGAGGAAGAAGCACATACCACATACAAAATATATACAAATCAGATACAAAATATACAAAAGACATATTGTTATAAAATTTATATGAAAATTGTATTTAAGTTGTATGATGTTGTAGATGTACTTTAACTGGTAAAAATAATGTATGGAATTTATTTTTAGTATGTACGAAAGTTGCAGATAAGTTATAACTAAATGTATATTGTATAAGTAGTTGTATGAAATTTATTTTTAGTATATACGAAAGTTGCAGATAAGTTATAAATTAGTGGTATATTATATAATTAGTTGTATAAAATTTATTTTTAGTTTATATGATGTTGTAGATATATCAAATTATCAAATTTATATTAAATTTTTACGAAATTTATTTTTTAATTTGCCATCTCTCTGTTCCACTTACGCTTCAACTCCAACTAATCTCGAAATTACGGATATATATGTCCTGTTTGCAATATTCACCGCTGTAGTTCGAGTTGGGTACATGGCTATTGTTGGGTCCTTCCAACTTTGTCTCTCCTTCTGTTCCACTCGCAGTTGTTTGATGCAGTGAAAAATGAGGGAATTGAAATCGGGAAGGAGTACCGTCCTGACACATGGATTCCTTATGGTGCAGTAGCTGAAAAAGTGCCAATAACTCATATGAGCAAAAAGCCGTCAATCGCATGTGCGATGTGTCTAGAGTTTACCTTCGGATCAGACCTCAAAAACAAAAAGAGAAATTAAAGTGTCTTCGTGGCAACTATGTTATACCGTTCGTGCCACTCACCAGAGAGTTTCTTTTTCATTTCCAGCGTGGCTGGCAAGAGCTATTGTAGCTTATAATGCAGTTGATTCGGAAACATACGCCAGGGCGGTTGGGTGAATTCATTGTTCCAAGGAATTTGAAATTACCCATTCCTGGATATGCAATAGATATTGCAACTCGTCGAGTATCCTCCAATTTATGAAGTGTTCTCATTAGTGCTTTAATGCAATTGAACTGTGAAGCTTTAGACATGTAATTATGTCGATTTAGTTCAGGCTTTTTATCTTTTTAGATTCCACTATACTTTTGGTGCAAAAACTGATAAACATGATTGAATGAGGTAGGAACAAATCGAATGAGGGGCTTTCAATTATTTTTTCTTTTTTGGGATATCTTTTTTTGTAATTGCTGCGTGAATCACGCTTTAAAGAAGGAAACACAGCTGGAACGAGACTCTTTAAAGGAACTGTATATAAACTGTAAAAAAATCATAGTTATAACGGATAAATTATAAAATTAAGATAATTTTAAAAAATAAATTTAAAATATTGTACAGGAATGAAAAAAATACCTTTTTCTAATAACATCCTAAATGATCGAAAAATAATAAAACATACTCTTTAGTGAAAAAGATGGTAGTTGCTTTTTACGAATTTACGCTTTTCTTAAAATTATGGAATTTGTTAAGAAGATGCTCTTTTTATTTGGTCGCTTCCTTTATCTTAATCATGGATACTGTAACACTTGTTTTTCTAGCTAGCTTTTTGTAGATTGCCACGAAGTATAATATTAAAAAAGGATTGAGAGGAAATAAACCAACTTATTAGATGAGCCTATACTTATTTTTAACTACTTTAATAGCGAAGGCAGGAATTCATCCTAGGGTATTCATATTTGAAAAAAATAAAAATAATTTTTCGATAAAGGTATTCAATATATGTTCTATACCTCTAGCACAACGTATCGCTTCCACGAAGAGAACCAGACTAATTATGAACTCAAGTTGTGGAGTAAGTCATTAATACTTAGCGTTAGGATAAACTGACTACATCAGTATACCCCATTGGGTTGCGATATTTTTCTGAACCTAGCGTGAATATGAGATGCTTTATGCGCCGGCTCGCTTTCTTTTCACTATTAAATGTTTTTTTTGGTTCTAGAAACCAAAACATCGAAACAAGGGGGGAAAAAGAAACATGCATGAAAATATCAGTCCTTCAATTCAACTTTATTGGATCGGAAGATGAACTTATAATCCCATCAAACTTAAATTGTGTTTTTATGTTTCCAACTCATCAACTGGCATAATTAATTATGCATATCTTAATTACAGGTTTCTTTTCTAACTAATTTTTGACAAAAGCACCAGTATTGATTTCCTTGTGTTTATTGCATGGTTTGGTTGTGATTACTGATTACCATGTATATTTGGATTGCTGCTATAATTTTTCATGTCTTTTTTTTCTTGATTAAAAACCCATATATGAGGATTTAATTTACGGTTTGGTGAAAAATGGACATTGGGTCTAATTCAACCCCAAAAGCTAACTTATAAGATGAGAGTTGCATCAAGATCATATAAGGAGACCAAAGACCTCAAATTTCACCGATGTGGGACAACTCAACAAATCCTCTCACGTCCAGGCCTGCACTCTGGAGCGTGAACAACATAGCCCAACATCGGTAACAATAATTGGGATGGGTCTGACTCTGATACCATAATAAATGGACCTTGGGCTAACTCAACCCTAAAAGCTATTTAGATTAAAACTATTTTTAACTTACAAGTATATTTCGTGAAGTAATGCTATTGAAATTGACATTAGTGACACTTGCAATTCAACATTGTACCAAAAAAGGCATATATATTTCATTTCAAATTATACCACCACCTATTATAAGAAAAATATTTGGATGAGTTTATCACACAAGTCAAGAATTTATGTCAGATTGAATGTCTGATAGTCTTGTAAATATGATAAATATCAAGCTAATTAGCTAATTCATATAACTGTATAAAATTTTAATAATATCATGAATCAAACGACTTAGAAATACAAATGAAATAACTTATCATATGTGCGGCTAAAAGTTTTCAATTAATTTCAAAAATTTAAACTAATGATCTTTTCCTTTTCATTATAATCATCTTGCTAGCTTCTCGAAACCACTCATCCGACCAACTCAGATTAACATCATATATTATTTAAGAAGAAAGCACTTCCTACAATTAGAGGCGGACTTATGTATAGACAAGAGGGGTTATCGGACCCTATTAATCTCAACAAAGATTCTGAATATACATGTATACATATGTGAAAACGATCATACATTTTTACATAAAACGTAATCTTTAAGATTAAAAATCTGATGGGACACTGATTGAGCAGTTCACTCATGTACCTCCATCGCATTCAAATCCTCGATCCGCCTCTTCACACGACTATCACCTTAACAACTTAAAAATTATAAAGTAAACTTAGTCATGGTTGCCAGTTGGAAGAAAAATAGGTAATATTAGTACTAATTAAATTGGGAGGTAGACAAGGAAGGGCAATCTTGGAAGGGAAACCTACAAATTTAACACAAGAATTCATGAATTGAAAGTATTGAGGAGAATGGGTGGGAGAAAACGCCGGGAAAGTGCTCGTGTCGCCTCGAAATGGAGCATACATTTTCATGGCTGCAACCCACTGTTAGTCATAACATTTTAAATTTTAAAAAAAAAGTTACTAGAATTGTAGGGCTATAGGTCTAGGGTTTTAGTAATAGTAAGGTTTAGGGTTGTTTTCTTGGGATATATAAGAAGGTTTTTTCAAGGAAATCTTGCTGTCCTACGAGAATTCCTTGTGGTAGTGATTCCTAGGTAGCTATGTTGTGGTGTAAATGAGCGGCTCGGGTTATATTTGGACGGGTTAAAACGAGTCGGTTGATAAATCATTTGGATTATAACTAACACGAAAAGTACTTGGTCAAAGATGAGTGGATTAATTTCGCTCAAACAATGAGTCATAATCCAAGCTGTTCTGTGTCGAAAGGTAGTTTATGTGGTGTGAGCTCGTCATCCTTGACATGTGGTGAGGGATCGAATCCCATATGTTCCTCCTCACCTCCTACTCGTAATGGTAGTAAAAAGATTTGAAACATTTCATATGTCCAACTCATAAATATTTTTATTTATTTGTTTATTCTTTTATAATTTATTTAATTACCTAAATAAACTAATGAAAGGTTTCTCCTTTTATTTATTATGACTGTTTCAGACAAATCAAACAAAAGAAAACATGTATTTCTATGTTTTAATAAGTTTTAGGGTTGTTTGCTTGGGATGTATAAGAAGGTTTTTCAAGGAAACCAAATAGACACATAGGAGACACTGAGTCTATTAAGGCTAAGTGCAAGATGCCATTGACAAATGAATCATGCTTATTTTACTCATAAATATAACGCGAAAAAATATTTGGTATTTTGCATAAGATTTTTGTTTACCCTCCACAAAGAGTTAGAGAATTCAAGACTTCAACTTGCAAAGAAAAATCTTGTAGGATTGTCATACGAGAAAGAACCAAGATAGCCATACATAATAATTTCAAAATCAACATATTTATTTAATTTGTTTATGCATGTGGTAAAGTTGCTGTTATGTGACCAGGAGGTCATGAGTTCGAGCCGTGAAAACAGCCTCCCGTAGAAATGCAGGGTAAAGCTGCGTACAATAGACCCTTATAGTCTGGCTCTTCCCGGACCCCGCACATAGCACGGGCTTAGTACACCAGGCTACCTTTTTTATAATGCAACCGGTATTCGAAATTTACTGGCGCGACTTATTTGAGCTTGCGACACGTAGAGCCTAGACTAGGGAAAGCACTCTCTTGGAGTTTTTTACAACTCAACGGGGTCGATCTTCGAATCTTTTTGGTTAAGGATTGAGAGATTTTATTCATCATATATATATATATATATATAAAAGAGAATAAAAATTCTATATCTCGAGATTCAAACTACAGACGGTAATGGGAATGTGGTCTTGTGTTGTCAACT
>MCJB01049882.1:0-37659 GCA_002018475.1 Nicotiana obtusifolia
CAAGAATTGATACTCTTTAGATGTAATTGGTTTGACCCACACCCAACAAGAGGTACTAGAGTCCACAATCAGTACAACATCATTGAGGTTAATCATAAGAGGGAGTATGATCGCTATGATCCTTTCATAATTGCACATAATGTTAGGCAAGTGTATTATGCTGCTTATCCATTACGGCGGAATAAGTCTGATTGGTGGGTTGTTATAAAAACCAAGCCTGTGGGTAGGGTGGAAGTTGAGAATGTGTTAGATGTTGCATATCAAAACGATATCTCCACTGTTGACCAAATAGTGGACGAAGTTTTAGAAAATGATTTGGAACATCGTGAACACATACTGGAAGAAGTTGATATTTCCGAAGTAAGAATTACAGAAAACGAGGAAGAAGTATCAACTGATGAAGCTCAAACTACCCAGGAAGAAGAATTCTCGGACGAGGAACTATACGACGATGAGCTTTAAACAGTTGGTTTCTTTAACAACTCTCGTTTATAGCTATATATTTTCTTTATATCTTTCAATCTAAATATGTATTATATTATGCAGATGACAGGCAAAGGTCGAGGTAACAATGATTCTAGTAGTTCTCGGGGTCGAGAAAAGGCTAGGAAACAAAAAAGGAGGGTAGAAGATTATACTCCAACTTGTCCTGCCGTTCTAGAGTTGCCTACGCCTACGTTTTTTCCTCCACCCCACGGCTATTCTGAGCTGCCACAGCATCACCAGCCCTACACCTTCGTGCAGACACCAGCTCTTTCATCACAGGGCCATAGGATTGTACGTCCGACATACAATCCAGCTACCGCACATCCACGTGGATCTCAACCATCTGCATCACATGGACCGCATCGGTCCATGTCACATCCACATGGATCACAGTCATCAGCACCGCAGCCATTAGGGTCACAGCCACTGGGGTTGCTGCCACTCGGGTCGCAGCCACTCGGGTCACAGCCACTCGGGTCACAGCAATCAGTGACATGTCCCATTGCGGCCCATACAGCTGCGTCGCAGGGCTCACAACCATCTTCATCTGGGACTCCATCTATTACAGGCATCCGCCTGCGAGATTCTAGCTCTGACCCCCCCCCTAAACCTTCCACACATGCCTCTGATGTACATCGTTCGGACGGTGATGGTGATAATGACGAGGAGGTGCATCGTGATCAGTATGGCAGGATCATCATAGTCCTTGAGGGTGACGGGTAAGAGTTATTTGTTATATTTAACGTTTATTGTTTTGTACGGTTTTACTAAAATATTAATGTGTCTTTTTTTTATTACATTAAAGGTTTATCCCTAGTAATGTTACTACAAGGATAATCACCCAAGCCACTAGAAAGCTATATGATGGCCCTTATGCGACTTGGAGTGATTTCCCATTCTCGCTTAAGGAGGCCATTTTCAATGAATTTAAGGTATAAATGTTCTTTTAAGCAGTACAATTATTTATATTTATGTTATTTCCATCTAAATACTTAACTTCTGAAATACAGAGCAAGTGTGAATGGGAACACCGCTATAGTGCGGATGTAGCTGCTAACTTCCATCTCAAGGCTCGCAAGCGGTTGTCACATTGCTTTTCCAAAGCTAGAAAGTCGAACCAGAAGCCCTCTTGGTTGCTTGATCGTCTATGGGATGATCTGCAAACTAACTGCAGATTTCTTAAAGAAGAGCGAGCAAGGAAAGAAAGCTCGTGCTTCGGAGAAGGGAGGCTCTTTGCACACTGGAGGTGCGATCAGCCTCGGTTCAATAAAGAGGAAAATGGTACATAATTGCTTAATTTAATTTTAATTTTCAACCTCTAATCTGTTTATTAACTAAAATTTATGACTTTTCATGAGAAGAAGTTGGGCCGTCCGATGAGGCAAGATGAGTTATTCAAGCAGACACATATTGTCAAGAAGAAGAAAGATTCAGATGAAGAAAGGTGGGTCGAGGACCGAGCCTCGGCTGTACTTGTAAGTTTTCAATTTTCATTAAGTACTTTGATTTATTTTTATATAACTTTTGAATACTAATTCAATGTAATTTTTCTTAGAGAGTCGATTCACAACTGAGGTTGAAGAATTCGTACGCAGCCAGCCACCATCTTCATCGGGCGACCCAATCCAACCGTCAGACGAGGATGCTGAAAGACTATGGACGCAGGCTGCTGGCGGTCCAAAATGGGGGAAGGTATACGGGCTTCCCGCTAAGAAATTCCACCGCTATAAGTGTGGAATGCAAGGAATAGGCACTTCCGCGCAAGCGGAGCAACTTGATGGGGGTGCCTCTCCTCTATGCGGGAGAATTTGTCAAAGCTCACAGTCGAGCTAGAAGCCGCCAAGGAAAGAGAGAGGGTTAGAGATGAAAGAGAGAAGGTTAGAGATGCTCAGTATGTTGCCATACAAGAGCAGCTCAAATCTCTCTTGGCTTCTGGCGCTTTTCCGATTCCCCGGTCTCGTGAATCATCGCCAGAGGCTCGCCCTCCCCGTGCTACTTCCTCCCGTCATCCCCGTTATTATCCCTCTGGTCCTACACAACAACACCCTTATCCACAACATCTTGGTGATGACACTTCATCGGACGATGACACTAATGATGTAGACATTAATAATCATTGAATTGTAATAACATTTAACTAATGTATAAGTTCTATTGAACTTTATACTTTGTTATTCTTTAATGTTGTTGTTGTTGTTTGTTTAATGCTGCTGTTGTTTATTGTTGTTGTTTGTTGTTGTTGTTGTCGTTATTGTTGTTGTTTATGGCATAAAATACCTATTTAGGATTTTGGTAAGCTGGCAGGTGATGTAGCTGCCAAAACAGGCTATTTCTGGAAAAAATGAACCAAAAAAAGCGACCAACGTTGGTCGCTAATCAGAAAATTAAAAAAAAAATATTAATAGTTAGCGACCAGCGTTGGTCGCAAATCTTAAATTAAATTTTCTGTTCTGCAGATTTGCGACCAACGTTGGTCGCATATTTAAAATTAAAAAAAAAATTAATTACTTTTGCGACCAACGTTGGTCGCAATATCCCAAAAAACATATAGCGACCAACGTTGGTCGCTAATTTGCGACCAAAGTCGGTCTCTACATGTTTTTCTGGAATGTTTGGTCCTTTTGTGATAGAGACCAAAGTTGGTCGCAATTTGTTTGTGACCACCTGAATACTGACCAGGCCGGTTCGGTCGCTTTTGGACAAATTGAGACCAACGTTGGTTGCTTTTTTCGGTCGCTTTTGACTTGATTTCTAGTAGTGAAGATTTATTGTGCAAGTAATGTTTTGCCCGAAGAAGCGCTTGGAACAACGATAAAATTATTTTTTTGTAACCTACAAGTTATGGGTTTAGGTTCGAGCTTTAGAAGTACTCATTAATATTTGCTTTAATGTAGGCTGTTTACATCAAACCATTTGGGGTTTGACCCTTTTCCGAATTTTACGTGAACTCAGAATACTCTGTGCATCGACTATCTTTTTTTTAAAGTAATGTTATGCTTAACTAGCGAGCATTAAGTTAAGCGAAAAATTACAATTATTTTATTCGAAATACAATATGAATAGAAATACTTATATTAATATTGTGAGATTAATTATTGAATATATATATACACACACACACACACACACACTCGGAAGCTAGTCCCCGAAGGGGTAGAGAGGACTGGAAAGTGCGAGGAATGTAAGGAACAGGAAGCAATAAATAAAATTAAACTCAGACGGCAAAACCCCCGAAGTTAGCTCTGCCACCCCCGGAGGAGAAGCCGCAGGCTATCACACAACATCCAAAAGACAAAGCAATTTCAACAGTTGTTTCAAAACAACAATCAACGACAGTAGTTGCTAAACAGTAGCAGTCAACAGAAGCTGAACCAAGCCAGCCAAAATGCAGATCCCCAGCAGATTATGCCATGAAAGATATTCCGATGGTGGTCTCACCACAGCCAATTCCTGCAAAACCAATTTTAATTGCTCAACCTAGAAGATGGGCAAACATCGCTGAGGAAGAATCTTCTTCAGAAGATGACAACATGCAATTTGCACAATAACCAGCTTCCACATGGACAACATCAGATTTTAAAAGATGGTCAGAACTTATGGGTTTTACTTCAACAAAACCCATAATCCATCCAGACCAAGGAGAAATGGCAAGAAACATAATGCAATTCTTAGAAGTAATCACCAAACAAGCCCTGACTCCTTCAGACTCAGCATCAACCTCAGCCGTGGCTGCTAAGAGCACCACAACCAAGCAAGTGGTGGCAAAAGGCTTCACTAAGAAACAAGTGGCGATTAAAAATCCCACTATACAAAACACTAGCACAGTGGTGGCCAAAAACCCCACTTCTCAAAGCACGGTGTCTTCTGCACCCAATCAGGCACTTTCTTCACCCGTGCCTCAGCTAATTTCTTCAGCAGGTCCTTACTCGGAGGAACCTCAATATATCAAGAACGAGATAACTAATTCACTCGTTCAAACAGAGCCACATCTTTGGGATTCTAACCCTCTGGAAGTAACCAAAAAAATGCTCGACCCAACAGCCAACTTTCTTCAGAAAACTCCTGTTCATACCCAGAAGTTATATGAATTCATTCTTACAGACACCCAGTCCTGTCTGTTCAAATCTTTTTTAGATAAAACCCAAACCTACATCACTCATACCACAGTGTGGATAAACAAGATAATTTCACCTAACGGATAGGGAAATCACCCTACGAAACTCAGAAAACTTTCGCAACCATTTTCACCTCAATCTTACAGTTACTATGATCACAGGGACGCTTGATTTAATGCCTTCACCTTCCACAATCATACTAACAAACATTCTTATTTCCTGCTTTGGGGCAAACAATTACCGATAGAATTTTCCCAGTGGTTCTTGTACCAATGGTAGCCTATTTACGGCCATACAGAGAATATTTTCCCCCCACCTGTGAAAGATGGATACGAGTACTTCTGCTCCAGATTTCATGGTGATCAGCACATATCCAAGCTGCTTCAATTTTCCCATAGGTTCCATATCCCTTGGATCTATACTCAGAAGTTTGTCTTCCATAAAAGGGAAGGATACAAAGGAATGCCTTGGCTAGCCCTTCAAGGATACTGCAAATGGCATAAGGCATGGACAGACGTCACCGAAACCTATTTGCCATTAGTAGGAGGATGGTTCACCAAAAATCCCAAGTGCCTATCACCAACGGATGTAACAAAATCTTTGTTTTTGCAGCAAAAGTCTCTAGTTACAGCAAAACTAGCAGGCTCTACCAACAAGGAAGAATACATCCAGGAGATGGAGGAGATTCTCCGACAATTAAAGGGAAAGGCACCTGATCAACAACCATCAGCCTCGTCTGAAGAGCGATCAGAAGAAGAAGATACCCTAACTACAACCCAGAAGAATGAGTCTAAGCCAGGTCCAACTTGATGCTGACATCATCCATGATGGCAGCACGGAACTTTCCAAAAAATTACTTAAGCAGAGTTTTGTAGAATACTGTGCACTTATCACTGGAGATTACTGTGCACTTTTTACTGTAGCAAAGCACTGTACACTTTCACTGTAGCAATGTCTATAATTCTATAAATAAACCCCCTCATACATTGGATAGGGACAACTTTGAGTTTTCACTCCCACTTTTCGGAAAACATTTCCATACACTTTCTCTCACTAAACCTCTCAACTCTTAAGAGCTTTATACCCTATAAGGTTTTAAGTTTCATTTTCAATATTTGTATTTTTTTTATTATATCAATAACACTTTTGGACGGCTCTGCTGCCAGATTTTATGTTTTAATCTTGCTTTTGCATACTTGCATTTGGTCGGCTCTACCGCCTATTTTACTTTGCATACGCTTGCATATGGTCGGCTCTGCCACCTGAGTTTAATTTTGTTTATTGCTTCTTGTTCCTTAAATCCTCGCATTCCTCGCTTCCTGTTAATTTTGTTCGATGATGTTCTCTCGAGCTAATTCAGAGTCAGAGTCGGTTCCAAGGTCACGGACTCGGCAATCTTTGAAGGACATGTTCTAACCTCATACCTAGGTTCGATAGAATTCAGGGTCGATCTTCAACCCATTATGTTTCACTCCCGGTCTTTCATGCAATAGGCAAGCTCGGTTTCTACCGTATACAGATAATCCCCTCGTTTTTTCGAGAGTAAATGACGAGAAATGATATGAGCCTCAGATTCTCACTATACGAGCTTCTGATTCCCACTCTGATAAATGACGACAAATTCATGACGTAAGTGATAAGAATAGTTGAAACGTCTCGTCGGTCCAATCTTCAAGACATTAAATATGCTTCAGTTAACGGTCTGCCGCTTCAAGATATGAACCGCCGTTTGAGAAAACTATAAATACCCTTTTTCATCCATTCATTAGAGCTTTTACATTCAAACATTTGCACTTTTGTTTTCAAGAAAACTTCATCACTCTCATCTTCAAACTTGTTCCCTTCTAGTTTTTGAAAGCTTTCACAAGTTATCTCCTAATTACGCCTCCTCTTTCATCAGCACCTTCTTTTCTCCTCTGTTCAGAAGCAATGGCAAAGACTTCAAAATCCGTTCCTCAAAAAGAAAAACCTTCTTCCTCGAGACCAACTGAAAACGTTTCGTTTGTTGGCACTGAGGAGCCGACACTAGAACCCCCTCTAAATGTTTTCATCCCTGCGAGGTGGCCAACTGGAGCCGATTTTAAGGTTGAGAAAACTTCCTCGGTACCGGGTCGGTGCGAGCCGGTCTCGAGATACATATTTTCGATCTCCGACAGTATCCTCGAGAAAGTCAAGGATGACTGCAACTGGGTTGATAAGCTCGTAGTGGTCCCTACCCTCGAGGAATCGATCACCACCCATGTGGAGGATTTTTTAAGTGTTTACACTTACCCTTTCACGTTGGGCCCTTTAGATTCAGTTACTATAGCCTTTTGCAAAAGGTACGAGGTGACTCTTGGGCAGATTCATCCTTCGTTTTGGAGGATCGTAATTCTTCTTCGCTTCTTCATGAGCAAACTCGAGGGATGTCCCTTTACCATCGATCACCTTACGCGCCTGTATAGTCCTCGACTCTATCGAGCGGGGCTGATAAAACTTGCCCGTCGGGCTAGCAAGACCCCATTCTTGAGCATCGATGAGGATCGGGATCGAGGTTGGTTGGGCCGATTTATTCGAGTGAAGACCTCGGACTTAATCTCGGCCGAGGACATGCCATTTTCTTATAACTAACAAAGACTGTTTCGCTTTTGGTCCCACCTCGATATGACAGGTATCCCACCAGAGATAACCACTCACAAGCTGAGCTTGGACCCAAAGTTTCATCCGGTTAAACAAAAAGGGAGACCCCAGTCTGAGATCAAGCATGCTTTCATCAAGGATGAGGTACCTAAACTTATTAAAATAGGGTCTATTCGGGAGGTCAAATACCCAGATTGGTTAGCAAACATAGTGGTAGTCCCTAAAAAAGGGAATAAATTAAGAATGTGTGTAGACTATAAAGATTTGAATAAAGCACGCCCTAAAGACTCTTTTCCTTTTCCCAACATCGACCGTATGATCGATGCCACAGCTGGTCATGAGACCCTCAGTTTTCTCGACGCCTATTCCGGGTACAACCAAATACGGATGGACCCCGGTGATTAGAAAAAAACTTCCTTCATCACTAAGTATGGCACGTACTGTTATAACGTAATGTCGTTTCGATTAAAAAATATTGGTGCCACATACCAACGCTTAGTAAATGGGATGTTCGAGAAACAAATAGGAAAATCAATGGAGGTTTACATTGATGACATGTTAGTTAAGTCTCTGCGAGCAGAGGACTATTTAAGACATTTGCAGGAAACATTCAGTATACTGAAGCAGTACAACATGAAGCTGAACCCAGAAAAATGTGCGTTTGGAGTAGGGTCGGGTAAGTTCCTCAGATTTATGGTATCCAATCGGGGAATCGATATCAACCCTAATAAGATCAAAGCCATCGAAGATATCATGGTCGTGGACAACATAAAGGCCGTGCAAAGGTTAATCGGGCGAATAGCCGCCCTAGGGAGATTTATCTCGAGGTCATCCGAAAAAAACCACTAATTTTTCGCACTGTTGAAGGTGCAGCATTGAAGGCACCACCGTCATGTTGTGGATCCATGGCCTTCCTAATAGAGCATTGTATCTCATGTCCCCTTCGATCAAATAAAATTTGGTCTCCTGGATGGTCTCAATGGTGTTTACTGGTAATGTTATTTCGCCTTTAGTGGTCTCACAAGCTATGTTAAATCCGTTTAGAACTCGAACTGCAGGCACGACTTGGTCTTGCAAACCGAGCTGTTCCATGACCCTTGATCAAATTATGTTAGCCGAGCTACCTGGATCAATTAGCACATGTTTAACCCAAATTTTATTTACGAGTACAGATATTACCAGTGCATCATTGTGAGGTTGCACGATTCCTTCCGCATCTTCATCGTTGAAAGATAAAGTTCCTTCCGGTATGTAGTCCCAAGTTCGTTTCTCCTTAGTGATGGATACTTTGGTGCGTTTCAACATCGGCTCATGTGGGATATCAACTCCTCTGATGATCATGTTAATGACGTGTTGAGGTTCTTCTTGTTCTGCCTATTTGTTAGATCCCTGTTCCTGAAATGATTCTTGGCTCGGTCGCTCAACAACTCCCGAAGGTGCCAATTGTTGAATAGACGAGCTACTTCCACTCTCAGTTGTCGACAATCCTCCGTTCTGTGACCATGATTGCCGTGATATTTGCACATCTGGTTAGGATCCCTTTGGGTTGGATCGGACTATAGTGGTCGAGGCCATTTGGTATCTTTGATGCGCCCAATAGCCGATATAATGGTGGCTGCATCGACATTAAAGTTGTATTCCGATAGCCTTGGTACGTCTTTAGACCTGTCGAGGCCATTTTTGGTCATAAGTCCCCGGCTGCTTTGACGGTCCTTCCTCCTTTCGTTTCCCATGGGGCTTAGCCTGGACCTACCGCTTCTCCGATCTTCGTTATATGGTTGATACCTATCCCTATTTGGCCTCGGTTCACAATCGATTTCTCTCTTGACTCTGTCGAAGGTCCTGACCGGAAAAAACAAACCTCGAAGGGGCCTCGAGTTGATCATCTTCGACTTTAATTTTTGACTGATACCGGTTATGCACGTCGGCCCATGTAACCGGATATTCTATTAAGTTCTGCTTCAGTTGCCATGAAGCCATTAAGCTTCGAATATTAAGTCCCTGAGTGAAAGCTTGAACAACCCAATCATCAACGACCGATGGCAGGTCCATCCGTTCCATTTGAAATCGAGATACGAATTCTCTGAGCATTTCATTATCCTCTTGCCTCACTTTAAGAGGTTCGATTTTCTGGTTTCGACCTTGATAGCCCAGCATGTGCTTTCACAAAAGAGTCTGCAAGCATAGCAAATGAGTCAATAGAATTAGGGAGTAAGTTGTGATACCATATCATGGTTCCCTTTGACAAGGTTTCTCCGAATTTCTTCAGTAAGACGGACTCAATCTCATCATCCTCCAACTCATTTCCTTTGATGGCGCATGTGTATGAAGTGACGTGCTCATTTGGGTCAGTCGTTTCGTTGTACTTAGGAATCTCAGGCATGTGGATTTTTGGGGATCGGCTTCGGAGCCGCACTCGGAAGGAAAGGTTTCTGTACAAACTTCTTGGAATCCTAGCCTTTCAGTATCGGCGACGCTACCGGAATTTGGTCGACCCTAGAATTGTAGGTCTTCACCTTTTTGTCGTTTGCTTCAATTTTCTTCTCCCCTGATTCTATTCGTTTTGTCAACTCCTCGAGCATTTATATGATCTCGGGGTTACTACCCGGCTCGTTCCCACTCGACCTTTCCGCGACCGGTTCTTCCCTATGAGTGATTTCTCGAGACGGGCCGGGCTCGATCCTGCTCGGTGTGCGGCTCTGGTTTTGTAACTTGGCTATTGCCGCCTGTTGAGCCTGCAACATTTCGAAGATCATCCGCAGATTGACCCTGACCCCTCCATTGTTTTGAGTATTCTGCGCAGTCAACCGAGCTCCACCACGGATGCTATTCTCGGGGTCGGTAGGCAAACTTGCATCGCTAGCCACATACGAATTAGTGTCAATAGAATCTGCGATCGGAATTCCACCGGGATCAGCAAGCGATACTCGTTACCGGGTGCTATGTTGTTATTTTCACCTTGGTGATCGGACTCGTTGTCAACACGCAGAGGTGCTGATTGAGAGTTTGACATTTTTGTACTTTGGCCTGGAATCAAAGACACTTCAAAGAGCAAGTGTAAAGCAGTGTGTGTTATGGAGATTTCTATCAAGTTGCCACTGATGGACGCCAAACTGTTTACCCTCAAAATCGAATAATATTTGAATTTATAAATGATTTTAAGGATACGTAGATTAATTGGATACAAAGTGATATATTGAACTATAAGTAAAACAAACAATAAAAAAGTAAATCCAAACCGTGTGGCTTGAACAGTTATAGCCTTGAGAAATAGACCTCACTCGAACTGAATATGATCCAAATAATATCAAATACGGAAGAACATTAGCTTGTAGAAAGAAAATAATATTATAAGGCTTTTGAAATGCGTGTTACAATATGTTTTACAAATAATCAGACCCCGCTTATATAGGCGGGGAGTTCTACTTTAGGTACAACTCTACATAAGGCAAAAAATCTCATGATTTGCTAATTAAGCGGTTCCATTGATATGTGCCGAGATTCCCGCCGTGGTGCGCGACCTGTTATGGATATTTCGGCCTTCCGTTATTTTGGTTCGATGATGTTCTCTCGAGCTAATTCGGAGTCGGAGTCGGAGTCGGTTCCAGGGTCACAGACTCGGCAATCTTTGAAGGCGCATGTTCTAACCTCGTACCCAGGTTCGATGGAATCCAAGGTCGATCTTCAACCCATTATGTTTCACTCCGATCTATCATGCAATAGACGAGCTCGGTTTCTACCATATACATTACTAAAGTTCATTTCTATTTTTATTTGAAATAAAAGTTTGAGAGAAAAGGTAAGAAAGAAAGAGTAAAAATTGTTCAATTTAAGTTATCTTGTTGTTTGGCAAATGTACACATAAGGAAAGGAAATAAGGACAGATTTTATTATAAAGTACCTAGAGACTGAAATTGAATGTTGCAAACTTTGCCTTACGTGCTTAATTGTCTCCCGTTGAAATTTGAGAACTCAGAAAATGTTTGGTTTATATGGAAAAAAAGGATAAACAAGAGTACGTTGAGTTATTGGATATACTCCGAAGATTAAATGAATTAGGTAAAAATAAATAGTTGGACGGTAGACAAGACTAGCAGAAGAGAAAAAAAGTAGGTTATTACTAATTACGGAGTGACTGAAAGAAGTTTGTTAAATTAGTAATATGAAAATAAATTGCAAAATATTCCTACTGAAAGTTTGACCAAAATCAGGCCATTTTTCCTTTCAAATTTCTTCCAATTTTACGGTAGAAATTATCAAAGTTAGAAAATCTTAACTGAAATGCCTCACTAGTACTGGTTATGAGTCACATTCAGCAAAGAGTTTCTGATCTTTATTCTCTTAATTGGACACGTTCAATTTCTGGACGAGCTGGTTATATCAAGGCAAGAACTTGAATTACTTTTATGGGTGCATATATACAGAAGGGTTAATAAAGATTTTGGAATACTTTATCCATTGTCATAAGCTTCTGCACTAAGTATCCTGATCCTGTTCTAATACTTGTAAATCCGTACTTAGACTTGTTTGTCTATAGGTTTTCTTTTCTTTTTCAAAAATATGTTTGTTCATAAATTTTTTTAAGTTTTTAGAGATTTTTCAAAAATAAGTTTTGCAAGAATCTAAAAGTGATTTTGACCACTTTTTTCAATTTGTCAGATTTTTTTTCCACTCACAAAACTATAATATTTTTTCAAGTAAAATACATGTTCAAATATAATTTCAAATTTTAAATATCATTTTTTAACTTAATTTCAAATGCTACATTTTTTAAAAAAAATATATAATTTATATGTCGAAACACCTACTTAGCTTCAAGTGTAAACTTCAAAAAATTGGTGAACTTTATCGAATATCCCACCTAAGGGTCGGTCATACGTGCAACAGAGTGTTTGTTTGAAATGATAATATCTCACACGGGTTAATGAGATCATCTAAAAGAGTTTATTACACCTAAGGCTACTCGCGACTCATTGCCTTCAATTGTTGAATTTAAATACTCTTCAATTTTAATTTATATGACGCATTTTGCTTTTCGAGAGTTAATTCGACTCATCTTTAAAGTTAAATTGAATTAGTTCAATTTAATATTTAAAAAAAAATATATTTCAAAATATCGATCAAACTTCATATTGTTTGAATATTGAGAAGCGAAATGTATCACATGAAGGAGTATTTAGATTTAGGGGTGTACGTAGGTCGGGTTGGTTCGGATTTTTTATTTAACAAACCAAATCAATGGTGTCGGGCTTTTAAATCTATAAACCAAACCAAACCAACATAGTCGGATTTTTCAGTATCGGTTTTTCTTGGATTTTTCGGGCTTTTTCGGCTTTTCCAGTAGAGTCTTTACAGCACAAAAATATAATTTGTGCTCCAAATATTTCTTTAGTCCTAACAAGATACAACTATATAATGTATTTTCAAGAAAATAGCACAATAAAATGAGATAAATCATAGCATTATACTAAAATACTCACTAACAAATATAATACAATTGCATAAAGCAAATATTGCTAATTAATAAGTTGTAATAAAAATTAACATAATCTAAAAATACTATATAAGTCATGCTAAAATAAGTATAACTAATAAGTACCATTAATTACATAACTAAGCACTAAAGGAAAAGATAAACCAAGTTATGCATTTTCATTATAACCCAATACAAAATTAAAAAATAGATATCCAACACTATCATCATTCCTAGTTTTGAACTGAATTTCTTTTGTTACCATTAGTTGTCAAGACGGAATTTCCATCCGTAGGATGTCGTGACTAGGTAAGCCTAACAAACATGCGGAACAACTGAAATAATAATGTAAAGATTCAAAACTTCCACAACTATATAAAATAAATTTGCAACTCAACATGTACAACTCACAAAACCGGCGAAATATAAGTCACAAGCTCTATGAAGTGATACTAAATGTCTCTATACAATAGTGTCTAAATAAGAAGAAGGAAATAAAATAATCCGAGGTGGAGGGGGACTCTGAGGCCTGCGGACGCTGGCAGGTGTACCTTGAAGTCTCCATGCACGGACTCTACTCACTGACGCCCCGACTGGTAGAAAGTACCTGGATCTGTACAAAAAGATGTGCAGAAGCGTAGCATGAATACACCACAACGGTACCCAGTAAGCGCCAAGCCTAACCTCGGGTAGAGTAGTTACAAGGCCAGGTTAAGGCCCTACTGGAAATAATAAGAAACAGGACAAAAGATTTAACAATATAATAATAATAATAATAATAATGATAATGGAAATGAAACAAGTAAGGAGTATGCCAAAACGTAACTACATAGAACAAAAACAAATAATACATCACGGAAGAAAACAAGAATTTACATTTTAAGGAAACAAAACAACCAAAGACAAGTACAGCAATAGAGAAATATCAACAAGGGTCACTACCGAGGTACCGCCTCGTAGTCCCAAATCACAATAACTCACAATCTTTCCTTATATCACCACGGGAACCTTTACATTTAGTTTCGAAAATCATTTTCTTGAAATAGCATCCCACGTTTTAGTCCACCTTATCATACCGCATGACTTCTATTAGTTTCCCTACTAGCCACGTGTATCAAGCCCTCCTTCTCAGTACATGCGTTTCAACCCCAAAACCTTATACCATCGCATGCGTATCAATATCACAACGTACCACAGATCGCACCTCAAGTGCCCAATATCACAACTTGCCAGAGAAACCAAACAATAACAGTAATTTCACAGTAAAGAGCCCATGGCTCAACCACAAAGTAGACAAGAGACTCAACAGTAACAACCGGAATGAACAACTCAACAGAATGGTACTCCAACACTTAATACTTTGCCTCAATGTGAATCACGGCCTTTATATCTCAATACCAATTTCAATAATAAGATACTCCATAATTTAACAACTTCAAGTAAAGAGTTCAACAATTAAGTAATGAATACGGTATAAGGAAACAAGAATTTCAACTAAACATGTAGGGCAGTTAGCATGTAAGAGAATAAGACAAGTAGTCATGTGAAAATAGACTAAGAATGATGAACGCAACATGTTAAGATAACTCAATTAAGGCATGAAAAGAATCTACATAGTTAAAATCGGTAATTTCTATATTTAGCCCGTGTACACACTCGTCACTTACACGGCTTTCACACATCACAATTTTCACAAAAATATCAATCCTAAGGAAAATTTCCCCTACACAAGGTTTGGCAAGTCACATACCTCAAATTGCAGTAACTCAATCAACTAGAAGGCCTTTCCCTCGATTACCCGACTCCGAACGGCTCGAATCTAGCCAAGATCATTTCATACTATAAATATAAACTATAGGAAACTAATTCAAACAATGAAGTCAAGATCTTTACGAATAAATAAAAAGTCAACTCAAAAAGTCAATCGGGGCCCGTGTCTCGGAACCCGACCAAAATTACAAAATCCGAACACCCACTCGATATCGAGTCCAACCACACAAGAATTACTCAAATCCAACCTCAAATCGCCTTTCAAAACCCCAAATTTAAGCCTAATTTCACAATTTTCCCCAATTTTCCAACTCAAACCTCTAATTACATGATAAAAACAATAATAGATTCGAGTAATTTAATCAAAATCGAGTTATGAATTCTTACCCCAACAATCTCTCTAAAAATCTCCCGAAAATTCGTCTCACACCAAGTTCTCTAAGTCAATTATGAAATAAGAGATAAAACCGTCGTTTTAAAATTTAAATCTGCTGCCCAGTGATTTACACATCGCGAACGTGAAGAACAAAATCTTCATCAGTCCAAAACCTTTAATGTGAACACAGAGAACTGGTCGCGAATGCGGTGAGTAATATTCCAAAGCTTCGCGATCACGTGCACACATTCGCGATCACGTAGAGCAGCGCGTCAACCTTCCCAAGCCTCATCTTCCTTCATTGCGAACGCGGCTCCACTCACGCGTTCGCGATTCACAGCCTCTCCAAGCTTCGCGATCGCGTAAGCCATTTCGTGATCGCATAGAACAAACTTACGACTGTCAGTATTAAAGCTTCACAATCGCGGCCCCTCTTTCGCGATCGCAATAGGAAACCAGACTCAGAAAACTAGCAATCTCTCAAAGCCAAGAATGAACCGAACTTGATCCGAATCACCCCCGAGGCCCCCGGGACCTCAACCAAACATGCTAACAAGTCCTAAAACATCATACCAACACGCTTGAAGCGTCAAATCACATCAAACAATACTAGAACCACGAATTACGCATCGATTCAAGCCTGAGGAACTTATGAACTTCCGAATTTCAAAGTTAATGCCGATTCATACCAAAATAACTCCGATTGACTTTAAATTTCGCACACAAGTCATAATAGACATTATGGACCAATTTCAACTTTCGGAATCAGGATCCGACCCCGACATTAATAAAGTCAACTCTCGGTCAAACTTTCCAAAATCTTCCATTTTCTAACTTTCATTAATTTACGCCGAAATGACCCAAATCAACATCTGGACATGCTTCTAAGACTAAAATCACCATTAGGAGCTATTTGGAAATATTAAAACTCCATTTTGGAGTTATCTTCACAAAAATCAAACTACGGTCAATTCTTACAACTTAAACCTCCCACTTAGGGACTATGTGACCCATTACACTCTGAAACTCACCTGAAACTAAAACCAAATATCCCGGCAAGTTACATGATCACAATATAGCATAAAGGAGGCAATAAATAGGGTCGGGGCTAAAAACACTCAAAACGACCGGCCGGGTCATTACATTAATATTGATATTTGAACTTTATTTTAGTTACTACATTTATAGGCTATAAAATTTATTTACCAAATCCAAGAATGTTAAGTCCAAACTTGAAATGATACGTTAAAAGATAAAACTGTAAAAAAGTTTAAGAAATATTTATAAATTTTATTTTAATAAATATTTATATGTATAAAATATTATAAAAATTATATAAATATACTATCAAGTTGGTTTGGTTTCGGTTTGACTTTTTTTAGTTAAAACCAAACCAAATCAATTATGGTGAATTTTTTTTTCAATATCAAACCAAATCAAATCAAACCAAATCACAATCGGGTGTTTTTTCGGTTTGACTCGAATTATCAGTTTGGTGCAATTTATCGATTTTCTTTGTACACCCTTACTTAGTCTATATCAGTTCATTTTTCCTAAGTCGGTATGATACTTTTTCATTGTAATATTTTGGATCAGTTTTTTTAACTTGTAAATAAAATCATGTGATTCTTTTATTTTATTTTATTTTAAAAAATAATCTACTTGCAACTTTTTGTTGGTAACAACCGTAAATATTACTACTGATAATAAAATAAATATCACTTAGAAAGCACTTAAATTCATAACCACCTTCTGAGAAGAGTATTATGAATGTTAAATCTCTAAGCAAACACTATACGCATATAAGCCTCGTCAAGAACTCCTTACAACTATGTGCCCTTTTAGACATTCTAAGGGAAACTAATTTTTCAGTAACTTCCTTTTAATCTGTCCTACACGTGAAACGAAGCGGTGTCATACAATACTGTTTTATCGAAAAGTTTTACGGAATATATATAATAATACTATACGAAAATAATAACATGAAAAAAAATGACACCGCTTGACCTACACCGTCGATTGGCACGTTGGTTAAGTTCTTAATTTTTCTCTAAGAGCTCAGAGGTTCGAACCTCAACTAGATCATATATTTGAACAAATATTTGAGACAGTCTCTATTGTTAAAAGTTGTAGATAGGTAGAACTGAACTCATGACCTCGTCTAAATTAATACTCAACAAAATCAATGGACTAAGGCTATTTCTTGCTAATTAATATTATAATTAATGTTATTTATTTTTTGCTCTTCTATAAATATTGACACCACTTGTAAAAAAAATATGCGTACGCCCTGCTACTACCTCATCGGTATTTACAATTTATGCCTTTGAACCGCTTCCAATTTCTGGCCCTCGAAGTATGGTAGAACATTGCTCTAAAACTGGCTGCCATTACTTCTTTCTTGGACTGTGTCCATCGTTTCTTTTTTATATTTACTAATGTCTGCTTTATGTCTCCTTCCTGTAGTTGTACATTTGTCCATTGTATAATCTCTGATCTGACATTTAACCAGTGGCATTCTACAGACAAATGCTTCTGTGTCTCAACAGCTTGGGCCTCACATAAGCAGCAATATACATTATCCACATGTACAGGCATTTTCAGCAACCTCTTCTTAGTAAGTAGCCTTCGTTGTGCTCACAGCCACATAAAGAACCTGTGCTTTGGTTGTGTAATAGTAATCCATATAAGATCAGCAGTGTGCAATCTATTTAAATCTCCTACCAATACATTATAGCTCCTGGTAATTGAGTATTCTCCTCTATTATTCAATGTACAATGTCCCTGCATATACCTTCCTTGCATTTTATTTTTCAAAGAGTTCAGTTTTTCCAATACCAGCTGCAGTCAAAGGGGACTTTATGAGTCCAAATATTTGCATCTGATTTCAATATAGACCATGAACCTACTTAACCCATAAAGACTCTTTCTTTTCAATCAGCTGCCAAAGAAGTTTTACGTAACAGAAGCAACATTCTAGTATTTACTTCCTTTAACATTCAATCCACCATACTTCTTAGAAAAGCATATCTTTTCCCATGGCACCAGTGCTATCTTCTTCCTCTCTTCTGTACTTCCCCATAAGTATTCTCTACATATTTTATCAACTCACTGCACCTTCAGGCAATACGAACACTGTCACCCAAAATTAAAGTTATAGATGAGGAACAAAACTGAATGTATTACTTGGAGCCTGCCTGCATATGAAAGTTTCTTTGAGTATGCTGTTTTGATTCTCTTGGTAATCTTAACCACCAGCTGAAAGCAATCCAGTTTGTTCCGTTTCTTGGAAGATAGGGGAACCCAAGATACCTAATTGGAAAAGTTCCCTGAGTGAATCCTGTCTTGGCTATCAATTGCTCTATACTTGCAACTTGTAGATTACGAATATGTTCATCTAAAATCAGTATGACCAACAAATCGCAAATTGGACAACTGTTTAGGATGGATAGACAAGACTATGTAACGAACTAAAGAACGTTGTCTATTGAGGAAAAAGGAAAACACGAAGCTTTATTTACACGCATGCTATTTTAATTGTAAGATCAAACATAAATACTATGAATGGTCATATTATATGCCACTAGCTTTGATTATGAAAGTACATTCTTTTGAAGTTTTAGTTATTCAACAGATGATGAATTACATTACCCCAAAAGGTCTTATTCTGGCATAACTCTTACATTACTACATAAACGATACGACTATGATATTTCTGATTTCATCAACGCTTTCTGGCCGCGGTTTCCCTTTGGCAGTTGAAGAAAACAGCAGCAACTGGAGAGCCAAGCTCATTTTCTTCTGCGAATTTCCGCGTATTGAATCGGTCCCTGGATAATGGTGCGCTCACTGTTTGCCTCTTCTTCTGCTTGAAGAGCAGAAACACAAACCTATGGATTCCAATGTTAGGCATTGGCATTTCATAGCCCACCACTTCTTTTCCTGATGAAGATTTTAGCAAAGAATAATAATTAACATTAGTAGTTTTATTAAAATTCTCTTTATTAGCAGTAGTAATGTTAGGCAGAAGAAGGGGAGTCTTGGAGCGATAGTAAAGTTGACTCTGTGTGATTCATAGGTTACAGTTTTGAATCATGGAATCAATCACTGATGCTTTCATCTTTAATGTTTTTAACATTGAACCTATTATATTTTTGAAGTTATGAATACATATCTACTACTTTTACAATTTTAGTAATTTTTTGCACATAAATTTATACTAAACATCCAAAATTATGGGTTCAATTAAATCCGTCACTAATATACTACATGCGCCCATGACTTCTTATATTAAATGCCACTGGGGTATGGTCTTTTATTTCTATATCCCGTGTAAAGTGGAATATTTCGGGAATCGAACTACTCTATTTAGCAATGCTAGGCAGAAAAGTAAAAAGGAATACAATATTATCCCATACCAAACGAGGAATCTGTAGTGCCTGGAATGTCTGTGATTACCCTGTAAATTAGATAGTCAAACGAAGTAAATTATAATTTGATTGATATAAAGGAGTAGAAGTAGTCAAGAAGTCATGCATATCATTAAAATAACAAAAAATTAATACCCTTTAAGTCCACTATGTTAGTAGTAATTTGGCTCACTTCTTTTTTAAATAGAAATAAAAATTATGATTCTATCATCTTTATAATTTTGAATATCGGTTATATGTTTTATGCTAACGTGTGCCCATGAAGTATTAAGCTAACTCTTGGTTTTAGTGTCACACAACTTTAGTCTCTTTTTTTTTTCAAAAGAAGTTGCAAACCCTTAAGGACACAAATTGCATTTACAAGAAAAAAAGCTTCGCATTATTATACAAAATTAAAAGTCAAGAGACTAATTTATACGCTAAGCTTAGTAATGGAAACAATTTATCCATTTTAAAGTCAAACTGCATGTTTAAGATTAATTTATATTATATTGATATAGGAACGCTTTATTTCATTTTGGTGTCATTGATGGAGTGATGGCCACATACTTCTCGATACTGGTTTATATGGAATTAACACGACAACCACTAAAATCTTGGTCTGAATCATCTAACTTTACAGTGTTTTAAGCTTTCAAAGTTGATGATAGTATGACACATACCAATGTAAGTGCTCCCTAAGATATGGATCACTAGGACCAGGAACATCAGGGTCAGTCATGATCTATCAAAAAGAAAAAAATAATTTGTAACGATATGAGAATAGAAATTATAAGAATAATAAAATAAGAAAGGGAACTTGGAGCAATAGTTAAGTCGTCTCTGTATGACCTATAAGTGGCGTGTTCGAGTCGTGAAAGTAGTCACTAATGCTTCGCATTAGGGTAGACTGTCTAATCACATCCCTTGGGTGCGACTATTCTCAGGATCCTACGTGAATACGGAATGCTTTGTGCACCGAAGTACCTTTTTCTTTTAAGAACTAATATTAGTACCCGCGCAATGCAAGGACATTATTAAAGAATATTAGTCATATCAAAGTTTTATATAATTTATGTGAGCACATTAGATCATATGTTTCAACAAAATTATAATTATTGTCTTATGTCCCCTGCAGTAATAGTTCAATAACTAAATTAAACGACAATCATCAAATAACTTCTAAGATAATATTCAAATATCATAATTATATAGGTTGTTACATATAATTTAAAAATATAAATTAATTTAAAATGAATAAAATATATTATAATTAAATAAATCCAAAAATTCTTTCAATCTTCAAGTTGTTCTTACTTGTAATTCGTGATAAAAATTACAAAGTGATAATTATAAATACGTGTCTATTAAAAAGCCCCATATGAGATATAGATTCGTTTTGCCTTATAACAATGATAAAAGAATAATGCGATAGATAATTATCTTCGCTTGAATTTAGAAGGTATTTTAATTCAGATGAAGTCAACAAATTATTGAGATGAGTTATGCATATACATTTTTTATGACAAAAATCATATCTTATTCAGTATAATACTACATCATTTGTTCACTTTATTATTTGCATATAACTTACATGTTTTAAAATACTTATTTATCATTTTTCTCTTCAGTATTTTTTGCTTTTTTCAGAAAATAAAATAACAGTTCATACGTCTATAAATATAGAGATCCAGAACTTAGACATAATAATTTTTTAGTTTTTATTATACTAATAATTATGGGTGAAGCCTTTCATGAAAATTTTAGCAATATTTTCAATAATTATACTGTTGTAATACATAAATTTAAAATCAAATTGTATCTCTATGTTGTTTTCAACAAAATATTTTAATAATAATTTCAATCACTACTAAAAATAACCTATATTAGAGTTTATTTTTAAGAAGTTAGAACTTCATTTAAAATTCATTCATATTCAAATCTATAATTTTTATCAGTAGTAATTGCCACTTGGTATCATATAAATATTTTGCTTCTCCTTATATATATAGATAGCTATTGATATAGATATAGACTATCATATTAAGAAGAAACTACTCCTCAATTTGAATTGGTAGTTTTTTTTTTATTTTTTCTTATTTTCGTTTTTTATTTTAAAATAATTTTAAAACTCCAACTTGTCATTACTCCCCAATTTGAATGTGTAGTTTCTTTTCTTCATATTTTTTTTTATAAAATAATTTTAAAACTCCAAATTTTTTGGAGTTTTGTCCTAAAAGACTACATTTGTCATTTTATGGTTATGCCACTTGGCTTAATATGGTGGCTTTGCCGCTCTCTCTCTATATATATAAAATAAAATATAAGAACAAGAAAACTATTGAAGTAGTGTGAATTAATTACCAGTGTAAAGAAGGATCTCATGTCACTTCCATGAACTTCAACCTTAGGTTTATAGGTAACAGAGGATGGAAAGAGTTCATGCCCATTATAGACATGCTTACTGGGGTTATAAATAACACACATCTTTACACTTGGAGAGAAATAATCAACAACATCTCCAACCACCCTACTAATCACAAGGGGATCTGTCATTTGAGCCATATAATGAAGCGGAGAAAGAGTGGAAATAGATGGAGTGAAAACTATTAGTAGTAACTCTGTAAATATAGTTTAGTTTCTTGCTGGATATTTGTATGGAGCATAGAAGATCTATATTTATAGTGGCCCAAATGCACCTATCCTATCGCTTCTTTAAATCATTGGAAGTGGGAAATGGATTAAAATATAGTAAGAACATATAGATATAAAGATGGGATTAACAAAAGTTGTGGTGGAGTGATATTCTTTTGTTCTCAACTAGAGATCTCGAGTTTGAGTTCTGAGTATGGAGTCATCGTACTCCAATATGAAACTTCCTATTATAAATTTGAATTTAATGGAACTCCAATAAATACCGAATATGGTATAAAAAACCAAAATAAAAGTCGTAATTAAAGATGGAAAACAAAGAAAAGAGAAGAGAGATAAAGGTTATTCTCCTCTGGGCACAACGAGTTAAAGTCATTATTTAGCAGCTAGAGAATAGTATTTGTTTTGTTTGAGGGGCGAAAAAAAGGGAGAAAAGAAGTCGTTTTGAGAAAGAGGGATAAAGATGATTTGACAGGCTAATGATATGACCCTAACCACAAATTTAATGTGTAGTGTACGCAATTTGCACCACATTAGTTATATTGAAAAATGTCATATTCTCATATTAAGTTTATATGATGATATTTGATTAGTCACAAACATTTAAGATAAAACTTAAAAATAATACTTTTAGTGCGAAAAGAACACTAATAACTAATGTCTTCAATTTGTTATAATTTTTCTGTGATTAAAGTGTTAGGTATGGAGCCTGATTAATATGTGATGTACTATCATATATTAATGTTTACGCGGATCAACTTCCGCTCTGAGTGGTGAAGATATTGATGATGTTGGGACAATTTTTGGACGACTGAATCAGTCTCCAAGTGGGAGAATTGTTAGGTGTGGAGCCTGATTAATATGCAGGGTTCGGGGCAGCGGCCCGACCCAATTTTTTAGGCTGTACTGTTTATTCTCTTTTTATTCTCTGTAATTGTAAATACCCTTAATTATTAATATATATAGCCCGCCGCCGTGAAAATTTACCCTAACAGGGTGTTACCACGAAAAAAACGTCTCTCACACGTATTTCTCTCTCTACCTCAACCTTACTCTCTCTCTAAAATTTCTTCATCAGTTCAGAGTGTTTGGTTGAATCGATCCTAACATAAAGAACATGTCCTTAAGAGAGTTGAATTGATTCTTGTTTAAATAGACAACAAATGACAAGAGCGTTATATAAAATAAAACAGATAAAATATTGTACTTGTTATTTTCTAGCATGAACGTTTAATAGAACTTGCTTCTCCATCTAAATTCTTTAATTTGGTCATTGAAATATTAGTAAGAAGAGCCTTCGCATTTTTACTACTATCAAAACAGCTAGCTGATGGAAAAAGATTCAAATGTAAGAAGGAATAAAGAAAAGAAAGTGATACTAAAAAATATAGAAATGGGGGAAGAACCAGCTGACGTCCTTGCGCATTTACAGGAGTTGCAATATATCCTAATCAGAAAGAAAATTAAAGTAGATGGAACCGATACTTGTTTGGCTATTCTCAAGCTATCAAAGGTTTAAGGCCTTTGGCATTTAAGGTAAGAACAGGTCATGAATTTCCTAGATAGGGTTTTATTTTTATTTTATTAGAAGCATGGTGCAACTACAATATTAAGTATCGGTTCGAACAAACCTAATAACACTTTTGTTTAGAGTGTGTTTATGAGAAAATTCATTAATAAATGTATAAATATTTTATTATAAATCCAGTAACTCAGATAAGTTATAAATTTAACGACAAATTAGAACCATAAACTTCAGATCCCGCGTCCACATGAAACCTTACCAATCTAATGTTATGGATCCTCTAGGAGACCCTAATGGTATAAAGGGACTCCACCACAAAGCCCACCAAATTAAAGACGGTGAAAAGGTCATGCCAGCAAAAAGAGAATTTCTGCAGCTTAAACTAGTAAATGAAAGTTGGACATTCCTATTTACAGAAACCTGAGGTTAACTTTTCTCCATATTCCATTCTGGAAGAGCTGACTTAAAACAACTTCTTGTGCTGCTTATTCCCCCCTCCTGCTCCTCTTTTTTCAATCTTTCTTTTGCTCCTATTGTAGCCACCTCTTCTTTACCGCCCTTTTTTTTTTTTTAAATATTCTTTTCGATTTGGGACATGAATCTTGATCATACACTTAGCTCCCATTTGGCTAGATTTTGGCTGTTTTTTTTTTTAAAAAAAAAAGAAAAATTAAAAATACTTTTTGTTCATGGAATATGATCAGTTTTTTGAAAAAATAATTCAAATTTTGTAGTTTTTGGGTCAAAAAATTTCTTCCTCTCACAAAAATTCAAATTTTTTTCAAATATAATGCATGTCCAAACACGACTTCAATTTTTAATAATTATTTTTCAACAGAACTTCAAAAACTCTTTTTTAAAGTTTCAACTAAATCTATGTCCAAACGCTAGCTTAGAATTAGTTAGTAAAGTATTATATATTTGCTTTTCTTCCTCCTTCTTTGCAGGCACTTCAATCTTTACTAGCATTATATATTGGTTAGTCTGCTGAGCTCAGAAGCGAAGTTAATATTGTAACGACCCGACTTGTCGTTTTGAACATTTACATTCCGTTCAACTATTTGAAGTTTGAGTAGCTTTATATGATATATTATAACCAGTGTGTATTGTCGGCTTTGATTTTCAGGTGTCTGGGGATTAGTTCGGAAGAATGAATTTCATGTGGGAAGATTAAATGAAAAGGGTTGACCGGAATTTGACTTTTTTGCAAATGATTCCAGAATAGAGTTTTGATGGTTCCAATAGCTCCGTATGGTGATTTCAGACTTAAGAGCATGTCTGGATATTTATTTTGAAGTCCGTAATTGAATTTGGCTTGACATGGTGAAAGTAAGAAATTGAAGGTTTGCAAGTTTGACCGGGAATAGACTTTATTAATATCATGGCCGGAATTCGATTTCGGAAGTTGGAACAGCTTCATTATGTTATTTATGACTTGTACACAAAATTTGAGTTCATTCCGGATTGATTTGATATGTTTCGGCACGAGATTCGGAAGTGAAAAAATTTAAAATTCATTAAATTTGAATTGAGGTGTGATTCGTCATTTCGATGTTGTTTTGTGTGATATGAGGTCTCGAGTAGGTCTGTATTATGTTATGGGACTTGTTGGTATATTCGGACGAGGTCCCGAGGGGCTCGGATGGGTTTCGGACGAGGCTCGGATTTTATTGGCTAAGGCTGGTTTGGAAATTTGGGTGTGACCACAGCTGCGATGGGTTTGGTCGCAGGTGCGCAACCGTAGAAGCGAAGGTTGCATCACAGAAGCGGATTTTGACTGGACTTGGGGGCTTCGCAGATGTGGTAGTGGAGTCGCATCTGCGACTTCGCAGAAGCGAGGACTAGGCGCGTCGAAGCGAGAAGCAGGGCAGGTGCGTGATGTTTGTTCACATCTGCGATTCCGCAGGAGCGAATGATTCGCCGCAGGTGCGAGGGTCCTTTTCTCTAGCTGATTTCACAGAAGTGAACACCACGTCGCAAATATGACGCCGCAGAAGCGGCTAATTGGATCACAGGTGCGAGCAGACCTGGGCAGATCCTATATGTCGAAGGATGGACATTTTATTCTCATTTTCGGATTTTCAAGCTCGGATTGAGGCGAGTCTTGGAGTAATTTTCAAGGAAATTGCTGAGGTAAGTGATTCTAACTCGGAATTGGTTAATATACATGAATATATCATGTTTTCGTCATTTAATTAGCGTTTGGGTTGGAAATTATTTTAGAAATATTCATAAACTTTAATTGAGGATTTGAAGGTCGAGTTGTGGTCGGAAATTTTGGCATGATTGGACTTGTAACTGAATGGATTGTCGGATTTTGTGAGTTTCATCGGGTTCCAAGAAGTGGGCCCCACTGTTGACTTTTGGTTGACTTTTCGAGCGGAGATAAATTTTTTTGTAAATTGCTAAATTGTAAGCGTTGGAGTATATTTTGATTAATTTGTACATTATTGAACTAGTTTCGGGTCGTTTGGGTTAAATTGAGGAGATAGGAAGGCATTTAGAGGTTGATACGCGCGGAATGAAATTTTTGGAGCATTGTTTAGCTTGCTCGGCATTGGATTCGGCTTGGTCGAGGTAAGTAATATTTCTGAACATGGAGCTGAGGGTATGAACCCTGGATATACGTGTTATGTGATTTTCTTAGAGGTGACGCACATGCTAGGTGAGGGGCGTACGGGCATGCAACGTAGAAATTGTGACGTAATTCATTCCGTGGAGTTTTGTAGTCAAATAATCTTGGCATTATTCATTCACTTTCATGTGTTAAAGAAATCAGGCTGAGAATCATGTTAAAAATCATGTTTAAGCTACGTGCCGATATTTTGGGGCCCACAGGAGTCATATTGCTGTTGAATTTAATTGTTTTAAAAATATAAATTTCATACTCAGTCAAGTTCATCTAGTTGTGAGGATATTTATGGGATTGAGCTACACACCGCAGCAGGCCATATTGGCTTTTATATATATATATAACTATACATCTATTATTTATGGATCGGGGATGCACGCTGCAATAGGCCTTATAGGCTTTATTGTTATGGGATCGGGCTGCATGCCGCAACAGGCTAGATTGGCTTATATTAGCGCTTAGGCAGGATCCGCCTCTCCGGAGTCTGACATTCCAGCAGTGAGCGCAGGCACGAAGACATATAAATATATACACGTACTTTGGTGAGGGGCTTATAAGCAGGCACCCGTACATTGTTGAGTGATTGTGTGTGTGTGTGTGTGATGAAATGGCCATTTGAGGCAGACAACTTGAGCATGTCGAGGGCAAGAGTGCTTGGGAACATCATCGTGAAATCATTTATTTGACATGCATACTTGGCATGTAAGCATAGAGATGCATTTTTCCTCATGCCATCTGAAAATGAAACATCTTAATTATTATTGAAAGGTTTTTGAGAAAAATCACATATTTCAGGCTTACTCATATTTTCGGTAAAAGATTTGAGTTTTACTGTTATACTTGAAAAGAAAATGTGTATTTTTTAGAATTGTATACGAGCTGAGCATTTTATTATTGAGTTATTACTTGTGCTGGTTAAAATTGTATTGTTATGAGATGTTATTGGTTATTGGTATGGACACTTACCTTGGTACAAGCTCATCACTCCTTTCAACCTAAAGTTAGGTTTGTTACTTATTGAGTACATGAGGTCGGTTGTACTCATACTACAGTTCTGCACCTTGCGTGCAGATATTTGATGCTGATGTTGCTGTGTATAGCGGGAGCTGGATCTGAAGATGTACTTGCGTTCCAGTAATTGGTGCCTTTTGTTTATGGTAGCTTTAGAATTTTTAATCTGTTCATGTATATTTCAAACCGATGTTGTATTTTATTTCACACTAGCTTTGTAAATACTAAATTTTAGAATCTCATGAATTGTACTACCAGTCCTTGGGAAATTCTTATTTGAAAGCAGTTGTATTATCATTTCTTTTCTTTATAAATCTTGTAAAATTGGTTAGTTTTTAATCGTCTTACCTGACGAGTTGGATTAGTGCCATCACAACTACTTGAATTTTGGGTCGTGACAAGTTGGTATCGGAGCTCTGAGTTCATAGGTTATACAAGTCATGAGCAAGTGTCTAGTAAAATCTTGCGGATCGGTGTGATGACGTCCATACTTATCTTCGAGAGGCTACAGGGCATGTAGGATAAACCTCCCATTTTTCTTTCTTTATCGTTCGGCAGTGATTCAGCTTGAAGTGTATCTCTTTGAATTCCTTCCACTCACTTGTATGCGTATGTGAACGCTCGGTATCAGTTGTGCATCGACGGCTTGTGAATCTATTAACAAGGTTCGAGATGTGTATTCTGTGTTTTGGTGGTGGGCCAGTCTGGAGGACTTAAGGCCATGTTTAGGCTCGGTAGCTTTAGTTGTGTGAACTTGTACATTTGGACTCGTATGTCCGATAGCGTACTAATAAGTGAAATTTGTGGCTCGATGAGCGGTTGAATGGCTAGATGATAAGTATGATGTGACTGCGAGATGTGTTTAGATGGTTTGAATGTGATGAGAAGTGTTTCCTTGATATGTAAAAAAGGCCATTGGCTGCTTGATTTCCGTCTTGATTTGATATATAGTCTCGAGTTATGAATGTGTTGAAGGATCTTTCACGTTGTTAAATTGTGGGACAAATTAAATTCTCATGTCTTGTTAATAAGTTTGGACTCAGGGAGATTAAGTGATTGCGTAGTAATTGTGGCTGCGAAAGGGTATAGCAAGATGCCAATTTGAGGCTAAGCAGGCAGGTTATCTCCTGCGGAATAATCTACGTAGGTGTGTTCCTTATAATTGTGTGGGGAGTTTCTTTTCTACAATGGGGTGTATGTGTTGAGATTTGAATTTGAATCTGGTTGAGAAAGTTGACTTGACTGTCAAGAGAATAAATGCGAGCTTAGCAGATGATTGAGGTACTTTATGGTTGGTGTTGCATGAGCTTGAGAAGAATTTTTGTTGAACTGACTGTGGTATTATGGCAGTAATAGAGTATAGGTATAGTGAGTTATCAAGTGTTTTGTTCTATGGACTTGAGCCAAGTGGGGGTGCCTGCTATTGACGATTTGATTTCATGGTTATGTTAAATACTAGTTTTTGGTCAGAAGCATAATTGTGGATTCGTTATGACTTGCGGAGGTTGAGATCGAGGATGACTCGAGTAAGGAAATTACTGAACACGTGTTATATTGCACTTTATAAGTATATGAAAATCATGAGATGGGTGAGTTGTTATTTGTGAAGGATGTAGTATGAATTTGGTCGGTGGTGTTAAGGCAGGGTTACCTCTTTGAGTGTTGTTAAGCTAATGAAGTACATGCCTTTCGGCTCGTTTGGGCGGTGCAATTTAGATTGAGCAGAATAGATGACTCTCGAGAGGGTTCTAATGAATTCAAAATGTATATGTGGCATTTAAAAAAAATTGAATTTGTATATCGCTAGAATCAGTTATTTACATTAGATGTTGCCGGGACTTGCGGTAATTCTGTTTGACTATGGATTCTACATTTCAGTATAAGAAAGGAAAGATGAATAATTTTAAATTCATATAAGGTCTTTAAGAGCGGGTGTCTCGGTTGTTGTATTTATGGGAGTGCTTAGGAAGAATATAACAGCTTATGGGCCTTAGGGCGGTGTAGTTTATGCTTGGATATCTGGTGGTGAGCTTTGAGTAAGGATCGTGGTGTTCTGACAAGGAGAAGTGTCAACTTGAGGGTAATTCAGAAGAATCTCGGAGAAAATAGGACAACCGGGTAGTAGCCTAGACCAGTATGGTAATGGTATGCTCGGTTCTTTTGGGTACTTATGATATGGTGAGGCTTTACGGGTGTTTTGTGGCAATATTCTTGGGTTTTGTGACCTCCGTGGCTTGGTCGAGTTAGAGGAATTCAGCTCTGATAGCTTGGTTATTTGCAAATGGATTTCAAAGTGTTCTTGATGGTTTCTACCATGGTTTGAGTCGGATATTGTCTACTGGTGTGGGAAACGTGTTTTGTATTGTGTTTTCCTCCTAGAAGGAAGCAAGAGAAAGGTTTCTAACTAGTCGGGTATGTAATTTGCTGGAGACTCATAGATGATAATGAGATTCTCGTGCTTTTCACATGATGGCATGATAGATGTGGTATGTCGTGCGGGATTAAGATTTACATGTACAAGGTGGCAGTTCAGTCTTGAATGGAAGGTCACGAATTTTGGACTGAATGGTCAGTTTCAGATATCTAGATGAATGTTATAACTACTCGGTAATCCCTAAGAAGGGTGCACATTTTAGAAGGCGCATTGTGTTTTAACTTACGGATGTAATCGGGTACTCACCCGGTTGATAGACTACTGATATTCAAATTATTGCTATGTGGCACGGAAGAATTATGAAAAAGTATTCCTCATGGGATGATCGTGCATGAAAGATGTGTTTTAGTAATTCAGAGTGTTCGAGTTGGGATCGGCTACGGTGATTCATGTGTTCTATAATTTGGAGAGCTATTTATCCATGCTCGGGAAAATGCTTAGGCTATGATATGCCTAGAGTTGACTGTTAAGCTTAAAGCTATAACATTCTCGTATTTGTACCTTTGTTGAGAACTATATGAGCCATACTTGAGGTTACAAAAAGGCTAATTCCATGAATAAACTTGGTAGTTACTAATTCTGCGAAAGCTTGCCAATTTGGCTGTGATAGCACACTTTGCACGTGCCTACACTATGACGTGTTATTTATACCAGTCCAGGAGTGTGAGAATCTTACTTCATTATCATATATATGTGTACTTATTTAATTTTCCCTGTATGATATTCTTAGACTGGGGGCCTGTGACCATGTCAGGCGATTTATATTATTAGCACGTGAGTTGTCCGTGCGTATCCAGACATTTATATTATTAGCACGTAAATTCTCTGTGCAACACGTGAGTTCTCCGTGCAGATCTAGACATTTATATTATTATCACGTGAGTTGTCCGTGCAGATCTATATATTAATATCATTGACACGTAAGTTGCCCGTGTCGCACGTGAGTTGTCCGTGCGAATCCATATATTGATATCATTGACATGTGAGTTGTCCGCGTCGCACGTGAGTTGTCCGTACAGTGCGTGAAAACTATATTTCCTTGATCATTTATATGATTTAATTGTCTTTCCTTTCCTCTACATGTTATGATATTTTTTGAGCAGGGTATTTGAGGAATTGAGCACATGTACCTACGATTATTCTTTTCACGAAATTTGAGGATTGGTTGTAAATATTGGATCATGTTGGGGTAGCATGTCAATAAAGTGGTTGTGTTTAATGAGATAAGGTCATTGGACCTAGAATAGGTATTATCAGGTTTGGTTATGACGTGTTTGGAAGAATCATCATAGAAATTGGCCTAGATAATTGGCTAGGGTACTTATTGAACGGGGGAAAGCTCCCTGACTTGTTGATCTAATAAGTGGTTATGAGATTCCGCGTGTTTCTTTCATTATCAGCAGTGTACGAAGGTTTTGGAATGAGGTTTTGTTTGATATGGGGTTTAATACTAGTACAGGGTTGGTTTTGAGTAGTTACTGTGATCGGGAATGGTGCTATGAGTATGCGAGTTGGGTAGTATGTTATGTGATTATATCTGGGGTTATGGTTATGGCTTGATATAGCTTGTTCAGACTTATACAGTATGTAGATGTGAGATTCGGGTCTTGTAAGAAATTCTGGATGTTGGAAATTGGGTTCTAAGTTTTACGGACTAAGGTTGAAGTAATGATCTTTAATTATGTTGTGTTGTCAGGCCTATATAGGATAGGGTGACGTAGGATCACTCCCGGGTATGTGCGTGGTAAGGTGGAATAGTGATTCGAAGGTTTGGAAACAACTCTTGGTACGTTCGAGGACGAACGTATGTTTAAGTGGGGGAGAATGTAATGATGCGACTTGTCATTTTGAGCATTTCCCGTTCACCTATTTGAAGTCTTGAGTAGTTTCATATGATGTATTATGACCAGTGTGTATTGTCGGCTTTGGTTTTCAGGTGTCTTCGAATTTGTTCGGAAGAATGAATTTCATGTGGGAAGCTTAAATGATAAGGGTTGATTGGAGTTTGACTTTTGTGCAAACGACTTCGGAATAGAATTTTGAAGGCTCCAATAGCTCCCTATGGTGATTTCAACTTAGGAGTGTGTCTGGATATTTATTTTGAAGTTCGTAGTTGAATTTGGCTTGAAATGGTGAAAGTAAGAAATTGAAGGTTTGGAAGTTTAACGGGGAATTGATTTTATTGATATCGGGGCCGGAATCCGATTTCAGAAATTGGAACAGCTTCATTATGTTATTTATGACTTGTACACAAAATTTGAGTTCATTCCGGATTGATTTGATATGTTTCGGCACGAGATTTGAAAGTGGAAAATTTTAAAGTTCATTAAGTCTGAATTGAGGTGCGATTCGTCGTTTCGATGTTGTTTTGTGCGATTTGAGGTCTCGAGTAGGTGTGTATTATGTTATGGGACTTGTTGGTATATTCGGACGAGGTCCCGAGTGGCTCGGATGGGTTTCGGACGAGGCTCGGATGGTTTCGGATTTTATTGGCTAAGGCTGGTTTGGAAGTTCTGGTGCAATCGCACCTGCAATGGATTTGGTCGCAGATGCACGACCGCAGAAGCAAAGGTTGCATCACAGAAGCAGATTTTGACTGGACATGGGGGCTTCGCAGATGTGGTAGTGGAGTCGCATCTGTGACTTCGCAGAAGCGAGGACCAGGCGCGTAGAAGCGAGAAGCAGCACAAGTGCGTGATGTTTTTGCACCTGCGATTGCGCAGGAGCGGATGATTCGCCGCAGGTGCAAGGTTCCTTTTCTCCAGCTGATTCCACATAAGCGGACACCACGTCGCAAATGTGTCTCAGTAAAAGCGGCTAATTGGATCGCGGTGCGAGCAGACCTGGGCAGATCCTATATTTCGAAGGTTGGATATTTTATTCTTATTTTCGGATTTTCAAGCTCGGATTGAGGCGAGTCTTAGAGGAATTTTCAAGGAAATTGCTGGGTAAGTGATTCTAACTCGGAATTGGTTAATATACGTGAGTATATAATTGTTTTCGTCATTTAATTAGCGTTTGGGTTGGAAATTGTAGAAAATTTCATTAACTTTAAATGATGATTTGAAGGCCGAGTTGTGGTCGAAAATTTTGGTATGATTGGACTTGTAATTGAATGGGTTGTCAGATTTTGCGAGTTTCGTCGGGTTCCGAGAAGTGGGCCCCACTATGGACTTTTGGTTGACTTTTCGAGCGTTGATAGAAATTTTTGTAAATTGCTAAATTGTAAGTATTGGAGTATATTTTGATTAATTTGTTCATTATTTGACTAGTTTTGGATCGTTTGGCTTGAATTGAGGAGATAGGAAGGCGTTCAGAGGTTGATATACGCAGAATGAAATTTTCGGAGCATTGTTTAGCTTGCTCGGCATTGGATTTAGCTCGTTCAAGGTAAGTAACATTTCTAAACTTGGAGCTGAGGGTATGAACCCTTGATATACGTGTTATGTGATTTTCTTGGAGGTGACGTACATGCTAGGTGAGGGGCGTGCAGGCGTACACCGTAGAAATTGTGACGTAGTTCATTCCATAGAATTTTGTAGTCAAATAATCTTGGCATTATCCATGCGCTTTCATGTGTTAAAGAAATTGAGCTGAGAATGATGTTAAAAATCATGTTTAGGTTACGTGCCGATATTTTGGGGCCCACATGTCACTCCTCTTTTTTGCGCGAGGTTTTACTAAACCTTTTAAATAAATAAAAGATCTAAAAAAAAACTCGAAAAAAAAGATTTTAATTTTAATAGTGACAAAAATAAATTTAGAGTCGCCACCTGACGATTGATTCCGGTGCGTCAGGCCACCATTTTAGAACTTAGACTCGAAGTCAAGTTCGTACCAGAGATTTGGATAAGGGGGTTCATTTGACTCGGGGAGAAGGTGTTAGGCATTCCCCGAGTCCCGTGAAAAATCACGGTTGCATACTCAATTTAATTGGCTTTTAGAATATTTGAATTGAGATAAAAACAAACACCGAAGAAAACAAACACACACGAGGTTCGAGGTTGTTCCCGCCTAATAAAAGAAAAAGAAAACTAAAACTAAAATACTACGAGTTTTACTTTAGGCCTCCAAATACAAATACCTCGGGGCATTCCCCGGAATATAATATACACAAGTCCTTCGAGGCATTCCCCGGATGAATTTAACTAAGGGAACGACCTCGAACCTCAAAATTAATAAGATATCCTAAGCTTGCCTACCCGAGTGATGACGGCCTAGCATGCTACTAGCGGGTAATGAAATAAAAGTATTAATTTAAACTATAACTCAATTGAATAAGGTGACATGGTAAGAACAATAATCAAAACTTAAATGGCAGACCACATCCATGTAAAGCCCATAATGTCAACCAAACAATTTACTTTAATTTCCATTTTTTAGCCCAAAGCACTATTTTTTGCCTTAGTCACTTTTCCAAATCAGCTTGTGAGCCACAAATTCAATTTAGGCAGCTTATATCTCAATTCCAAATTCACCACTTTAATGTCCTAATTTCAAATGACAACACCATAAAGACAAACGTGGAAAATTAATCCAACAAAGGCAATGACCAATTCATCAAGAATGCAGATTCATTCAAACCAAAAGCACTTTAGAACACCAATACTTCTTGCATTAATTAAAGAAAGAGATAAGAAATGAACCTCAAATGGGGCTTTGCCAATTACAGCAGCGATGTATGAATAGAACCGCGACCAGAGCTTGATCGGCAACTTCGACGTGTGACTGAACAAAGACCTCGACCACGACCTTCGACGACCTCGAAGCTTGTCGGAATACTTGGACTAAACTAGTGACCAACGAACAAAGCTTAACTGAATCATAATCCAAAAAAAAGGCTGTTTTCGAGCTATTTTGCTGAGTTTGGTGCTTCTTTGGACTGGTTTTACTGGTATTTAGAGATGATTCATGGCTTTTGTGAGGTTTCCATGGTCATGGGGCCTTGGCGGAGAAGAAAGGGAGTAAGGGATGAGGGCCTGTTTTTGAGGTCGTTTTTGGGTTATTTCAGCTGATTTTTTTCAGGAAATTTTGAAGCTGATTTTGGACTGGTTTCAAGCTGAAATTGGGGCTGTTTTGGGGAAGTTTTCAGGCTGTAATTTACAGCTGATTTCAGCTGCGTTTTGGGCTGGATTTGAGCTGGAATTTCAGCTTACTTCAAGGAGTTTTCAAGGCTGGATTTGAGCTGGAATTTCAGCTTACTTCAGGGAGTTTTCAAGCTACTCCCATCGCTATAAATGTAATTTTAGTGGTGGGTTTTTGAGGGGTGTAGATGTTTGCGTTTTTGCAGCTATATATGTTCTCTGCAATCAAGCTCTAGAGGAAGGAAGGAGAGGGCAATTGACATGGTTTGCTCATGAGGAGGAAAAGGGACAGATTTTGTATGTTCTTTTCTCTTACTTTGCTCTTCCTTTTTTGCCTCACTACTGTTCCCCTTCCAGAATTTTTAATTCTGTTATCAGCGCTCCCTCTGTGTAGAGTCTCAGGTAGTGGGGGAAATTTGGGGATTTTGTCAGAGTTAGTTAGGATTGGGAGAGAGAAAATGAGGCTGGGTTTTGGGTTATGGATTTGGGCCTCCCTTTGGATTGGGCTCGAATTTAATAAATTTGGGTCAAAGAATAAAAATCTGAACAACCAGCCCAATATATAAGACTTTAATTGAATTTAGGAGCTAAGAACTTGGAACTATTTTGGTATATTTTTTAACTTTGAACCTAATAAAAAAAATAGAACTAGATTTAATAATAAAATGGATTCCTACAAAAATAGACTCCAATAATTATTCTAAAAAGTATTATGGCTATTAGAGGTGATTCTAGTACGTGGGTCAAAAATTACATGTCTACACCACAGGGATCATATTGCTTTTGAATGTAATTGTTTAAAAATATATATTTCATACTCAGTCATGTTCATTTAGTTGTGAGGATATTTATGGGATCGAACTACATGCCGCAGCAGGCCAGATTGGCTAATATTAGCGCTTGGGCAGGATCCGCCCCTCCGGCGTCTGACATACCAGCAGCGAGCGCAGGCACGATGACATATAAATATATACATGTGCTTTAGCGAGGGGCTTATGAGCCACTCACCCGTATAGTGCTGAGTGATTTTGTTTTTGTGTGTGTGATGAAGTGGCCATTTGAGGCAGACAGCTTGAGTATGTCGAGGGCGAGAGTGCCTGGGAATATCATCGTGAAATCATTTATTTGACATGCATACTTGGCATGTAGGCATAGAGATATATTTTTCCTCATGCCATCTGAAAATGAAATATCTTAATTATTGTTGAAAGGTTTTTGAGATACATCACAGATTTCAGACTTACTCATATTTTCAGTGATTTTCGGTAAAAGATTTGAGTTTTACTGTTTTACTTGAAAAGAAAATGTGTATTTTCTGGAATTGTATACAAGCTGAGCATTTTATTATTGAGTTATTACTTGTGCTGCTTAAAATTGTATTGTTATGAGATGTTATTGTTATTGGTGTGGACGCTGACCTTGGTACAAGCTCGTCACTACTTTCAACCTAAGGTTAAGTTTGCTACTTATTGAGTACATGGGGTCGGTTGTACTAATACTACACTTCTGCACCTTGTGTGCAGATTTCTGATGCTGATGTTGCTGTGTATGGTGGGAGTTGGATCTGAAGATATATCTGCATTCCAGTCATTGCTGCCTCTAGTTTATATTAGCTTTAGAATTTTTAATCTGTTCATGTATATTTCAAACAAATATTGTATTTTTTCATACCAGCTTTGTAAATACTAAATCTTAGAATCTCATGATTTATACTACCAGGCTTTGGGAAATTCTTGTGTGAAAGCAGTTGTATTATCATTTCTTTTCGTTATAAATCTCATAAAATATGTTAGTTGTTAATTGACTTACCTGACAGGTCGGGTTAGGTGCCATCACGACCAGTTGAATTTTGGATCGTGACAAATATATAGTAATATACAGTTTCACGTGAACTCAATAGTTTTAATTCAAATTTGTATATTTAAAATCTACTAAATATTTATAAGTACATGATGAAACCTAGTTAGTGTACAATATTGTATACATTAATTTAAGGTCGTGTAGGAGCTTCATAAACTTAAAATCCTATATACGCCTTCGGTCGAAGCATTTTGCTTTTAACATTAACTAGGTAGATACTCCCGTAGCAACAAGCAATAAACCTTTAACAAGAGTAATGTCATGGGCGGCTTTCCAGCCGTGCCCCATGACCCCTTGGACGCGCCCCGTGGCGTCCTGGCAAGCCTCCTAAAGCCTAGCGCCACGGTCGACCCCGTGGTCTTGGCCGCTCCAAGTGACAAGCGCGCAAGCGCCTCTGTCGTCCCACGGACAGCCAGCGCCAATGCCAACCACAGGCAGACACCCATAGCGCCGCGCGCGCAGACAACGCCGCGCGTGGACCCTGAGCCAAAAGGATAATGTTGCTGCTGACGGACTTGTTTCTACTTTGTAGAAGGCTAAGTCCTTTTTCTTTGTAAATATAGATAGGTTTACTTTATTTACTTTCAGTATGATTTTACAGCTTTCTTAGATCTACTCGTGTAACTTTGGTTTATTTATTTTAAGCATTATTAGGGGGGTATAAGCATTCAAACATTCAAGCAAGCAAGCAATTCTCTGTACTGGTGTCTCACCCCCTCGACACCGCGTAGTTTTTTGTAATAGACTTTCATTTATTCAAGCAAGCTATTTTTCTCACTTTTCTGCTCAAGCTCTCAAATTCTCTCGTTACTCATAAATTGGTTTTCCCGCACGGCACTGACAATCTAGTCTAGCGTGCGGAGGGGACCTCGGTTGGCGGACGGCAATCGCATTGACAGCGATTGCTTAGCCTTACGCTACCCTTCCAAAGAATCTCCGGAAGGCGTCGCGTAACAGTTGGTATCAGAGCCTAGGCTCGACATCGGACGAGGGAACGTAGCCATCACCATTTCTGACCATGGTGAATTACGGGGACCGGATCACGNCTTTTCCAAATCAGCTTGTGAGCCACAAATTCAATTTAGGCAGCTTATATCTCAATTCCAATTCACCAATTTAATGTACTAATTTCAAACGACAACACCATAAAGACAAACGTGGAAAATTAATCCAACAAAGGCAATGACCAATTCATCAAGAATGCAGATTCATT
>MCJB01049883.1:0-37532 GCA_002018475.1 Nicotiana obtusifolia
CCCTACTCACCCTAACCCTAAATAAAAATATTATTAATAATATTTTCATTTCATGTTATAGATAAATATTTTTTTCATTTCAACAAATGAGTATTTTTTTTTCATGATAGAGAAAAGTACTTTTTTCATTTTAACAAAAAAGGTATTTTCTTTTCATGACGTAGAAAAAGTATTTTCTTTCATTTCAACAAAATGAGTATTTTCTTTTCATGATGTAGAAAAAGTATTTTTTTCGTTTCAACAAAAAAGTATTTTCTTTTCATGACTTAGAAAAAATATTTTTTTATTTCAACAAAATAAGTATTTTCTTTTCTGTACTCTTTTACAACAAAAAAAAGAGTAATTTTTTTTTTTTATAGTTATGGAGCATAAATTTTAACGTTATTTTGCGTAAAAAAGTAAAGCTGCAAATTAGTTCCTTTGGGTTAATGTAAACTTTTAAGAGAATAATTAAATTGTTGAAGAAAATAGAATCTTGAAAACGTCGGGTATTGGGGGGGAGCAAGGAAATATGATGACTTGGTGGAAGGGGGTGAAGAGAGTAGCATAACAAAATATTTTCTACTCTCTAACCAAACACTAGAAAATATTTTTCGGAAAAAAGTTTTCTATTCACCAACCCAAAAAAAAAAAGTGATAAAACCACTTATTTTCCATAAAAATATTTTAAAAAAAAATATTTTTCATGGAAAACATTTTTCTTTGTACCAAACACAACCATAGTTTCCATACGTATTCTTGAAGTTCTTTTATAAATAGTGGAATATATTTATAGTACTGTTTACCCTCAAATCCGAGTAACAATAAAATTTGCTCGTAGTGCTAAGGCCGTGAATCAATTTGATACAATGTAAAGTATAATATAGATAATTGAAAGATAATAGACAAAAAGAAATGTCAAACCACAGAGATTGAATAGCTGGCGTCGAAATATGAAAAATAGACAAAGCTTGATGAACAATGACAATGAACAGTAATGATGCACAGTAGTAGTGAACAGTAGTAATTTTAGTATTTCTTCTCAGTTTTTCTTGTCTCTATAGTGAAGGTCGAATGCCCTTCTTATAGGTAGCTAAAAGAGCCCTAAACATAGTAAAAGTCTAATTACAGAGTAAATCCCTTTAATCACGGGATGAAATATCCTAAAATGGTGCCTTAACATCTATAACGGTTGAGATATTTACTCCCGGCGAGATATCAGGAATCCGCGAAATATCTGGTTCGAAACTGATCCTTTGTTACGAGACGTGTCCTGGCCGGCCGATATCGGTTGCCCCGTTTCGGCTGCTCCAGCTTCCGTACCTAATTTGTTGACTTCGGACCGAGGCAGCCCGGCCTCATATTACGCCCAGACCCGACTTCACTCGATCGTGTCCGACCCAATACAAGTAGCTTGGGAGGGATGGATCATAGGGGGTGGTGATTTGTGATACTTATAAGCAGATCATGAGGTGGAAATATGTTGTACTGATACTTTAGAAGTTGATAAGCAGTGAGAATAGGTCCGGAAATAATTGCGAGTAATGAACATAAGTTTTTATTACATCATTTGGTGTAATTTTAACAGTTTTGACAACCAAACGTGGAAAACTGATTTCACAGAGGAAAACATGATAACCAAGTGGTATTACAAGGTAGCTTAGTGCACGAAATATCCAACGTTCACTTTTGGTTCGGGAAAGTACCGCTCTCCAAGGAGTGAGTAGGCAGCCTACCCTGATACAAGTATCAATAATTAATTTCACAGTTCGAATTTGTGACCTATAAGTCACACAAAAACAACTTTACCGTTGCTTCAAGGCTCCTTTTTCCTTTTTCATTTTAAGTACAAACTCAAAATCATATTCATAGTAATATGTAAGTTATATATCGATCACGTACACTTAAATCTCAAATTTGGTTCAACTAAGTTGTATAAGTAATATCTTTTAACACTATTTGTAATATATACACATGACACTTAGGTTTATTTTGGAAAAACAATGCAAAGAATGGAGAAATTTTAGAATTTTTAGTTTGTGAAAAGGTGAAGCAAGGCCTCTCTATTTATAGCCAACAAATGAGTGAAAAGAAAAGGTATCTTTCCATGGTGCCTTTTCAGAAAACAACTCTTCATTTTCCATTCACACCTCTTAAACGAGAAAAGGAAGATGAACACTATGTTTTGCCATATTAACTGCTTTTTTTAGACATTGTGTTTCATTGTGATATTGTGGGAGCACTCTACACACATTTTGATTGTTTTATTAACGGCAACTAAGTACTCTACCTAGTGGTATGTTAGCCTAAAAAAAGTTTATTATCATATTCGCATATGGCAAATGGAAGTTCAAAATTCAATACTGAGCTCACAATTTAGTCAATGGCCTTGGGCTTATTATTGGAATACATTTGTAATCCAGCGTGGGCAAAATTACACATTCTGATAAATCGGTTATACTCTGAGAGTCCAAGATATTTTCAAGACTCAGTTAGCATATTAAAGGTTTTTGATTTATGAACCAATTCTAATACTACCACTTTATGCATAGTAGCAGCTAAACAGAAGGGCAAGTAACCGGGAACTAGTACTATAAATATGTATGTTGTAATACTCCTTTCTGTTGCAGAGATTGAACGAAAAAACCCTACTAGCTCCTCTCTATATTCTCTCTATTCTTCTCCCTTCTCGGAGATGTTTAAAGGCAACAAGAAAATCACATCTGCTGAAATGGAGATGACGGAAATGCGTGCGCTAATCGAGAAGCTGTTCGGAGGATAGTATGCAAGAATGGCCAAGTTTGATCAAACGATTCAAGAGATGAAGGAATCTATGGAATCTTCTAGGGTTCAAGAGAAAGGTAAAGTGGCCTCCGAGCCACAGCAACCTGCCATGAATGCTTCCTCTCCCGGCTATGGAAACTCCTCTACGCTTCAGGTACAATACAAAACTCTATTGTTAGGGTGACTCAATAAAATCTGTGGCACAAAGCCATTGTTTTAATAAAATTCATGTATAATCTTTTTAAGAATTAGTTCCTTCAGATATTTCTTTCTAATGAGAAATAAAAATAGCATTAGCAACAACAACAAAAAAAGAAAAAAAAATTAATTCAGAAATCGAGTTAGAATTAAAAAAAGGATCTTTACATAAATAGCCAGCCAATATTAATTGTTACTTTTTCTAGTCATATACATAAAATATACATTGATTATACATAATTATACACATATAATACATAAATTATACATATAATATATACTCACTGGCTATTTTTAATTTAAGTGATAGGATGAGCGGCTATTTGGGTTAATTCTTCATTAAAAAAAAATAATAATGTAAGCAAAGTAGGAAAAAGTCATAACCAATAGGTGTAGATACATTTACAAATTATGAGAGATAGAATTTAACTTAATTACGCACTAATTTGAACAACCTCAAACAAATCTAGAAGAAACTGAACCTTTTATTCATGCTAATTATAAAATATAGTATTACTATATTATATATAGGACAAAACTCCAACACAAAATGATGATTGAATTTTCTATCCTTTTAAGCGTATATATTACCTTTTATGTATAATCTTTTAAATTATTTTACCTTGTTTGCTATAACGTAAGGAATGCTTTAAATTATTTTACCTTTCCAATTAATAAAATAAATTTTTTTATCATTTCCTTGTATGCTCATGACATTAGGAGTATAATAAAGGGATCTCCCTTCCAAGCAATTTGTCAGCTTGAATATGCTGAATAACTTGTTTGCATACTTTAGTTTATATCTTATAGTAAGTGTGTAGCTAGTAATTATGTGCAAATATAGTAGAAGTTTTAATGATCTTACTCTTAAGTCAGCCTTGTCTATTGTGTGGATTGATATTTTTACTATTTGATTTCCTTAAGGAGGAGAATATGAAGGGACGCGGAAAAACCCTAACCACCACTGAACTTAATGAGACGCCACCCAAAGGTGTCCGTTTATATTGTGAGAATAGTTGTACTCCTGGCAACAAATGCAGCACACACAAGCGATTGCTTCCGAAGGGATATGATATTGAAGATAAGCTAATAAATTAAAAAATATACATGAAAATATCTATGAAAGCTGTATGCGAATATATTACCATAGGCCAAATAGTCCGTATTCAGGATGCGACCTCTGAATATCTTTATCTGTCCAGTGAGTACGCACAACTAAGCTAGGTTCTGACACATTTCCATTTTCCAATCAAGACTCGACCTGTTCATGTAGATACTGGGTATTGGGTATTAGGGGTGTAAATAGGACGGGTTTGGTTCGTATTTTTTAATTATCAAACTAAATTAAGTGTATCGGGTTATTAAATTTAAATACCAAATCAAACTAATAAAAGTCAGATTTTTTAATATCGGATTTTCGGGTTTTTTTTCATCAAAGTCTTCATAGCACAAAACGTAAAATTTGTGCTCAAAATATTTCTTTAATCCTAGTAAGACAGAACTATATAAGGTGTTTTTCAATAAAATAATATAAATGTGATATGTCATGGCATTGTACTAAAATATTCAACAATAAGATAATAAAATTGCATAAATAAATATTATTAATAAGCCATAATGAAAACAAACATAATTTAAAATTACAACTAATAAGTACTATTATTTACATGACTAACCACTAAAAGAAAAATAAGTTATACATTTTATCTAAACCATGGAATAACTAAAAAAAAATAGACATCATAGTACAATTAAATTGAATGTTTTATTAGCATTGGTATTGATTTGATTTTGGTTTAGGTTACTAAAATTTATGGACTATAAAACTTATTGGAGCATCCAAAAACTATAAGCCAAGCTTGAAATATACGTTAAAAATAAACCTATTAAAAAGCTTAAGAAATATTTATAAACTACACTACAATAAATATTTTTATGTATTAAATATATTTAAAACTTCTGTACATATAATATCGGGTTGGTTTGGTTTCGATTTGATTTTTTTTAGTTAAAACCATACCAACCAAATATAATCGGTTTTTTTTTTCCAACACCAAATCATATTTCATTTTTTTTTCTCGATTTGACTCGGATTATCGAATTGATGCGGTTTGTCAATTTTATTTGTACACCCCTACTGGGTATAAAATGGCGATATTCAGAGTATGCAACGACTTTCAATTGTTGCTACAAGGTAACTTGTTTAGTGCGGAGTAATTATATCTACTTCCGTTGAGAAATTGTGACATGGTATTTAGGAGACCCGTGCCTAACGACTCTTGAAAATATAAAGTTTGATTATAAGGCTCTTTACCATGGAGTTTTACTTCCAAGGTAAGAAAAGGATTTTACATTTCAACCAACCACTTGAAGACTAGAAGTGCTAGGAGTCTCAACAAATTGGAAAAATTAGGTCTTCAAATTTCACATTGCTAATTGAGCTGTTCTAAATCTTTTTTCCATTTCCTGTTTTCTGGAATTTTCCTGAATTGCTCCCTCTATGTGAAAGTAATTAAAGGAACTATTTGTAGTCATTCTAATTAGTTCGTTATCTAATAATAATATGCCATTTTGAGCGTTGGTTGTACCAGCACTTTGGATGCTATATTTTTGTCTTCTTGAGTTGAGGGTCTATCGGAACTAACCTTTTTACTTTCTCAGGGTAAAGGAGGTCCGCGTACACTCTACCTTCTCAGACTCCACTTGTAAAATTTTACTGGGTTGTTGTTGTTGTACCAGCACCTTGCACGTTATGAAGTCCATTGAGTTTTTGCGTTTTTGATCTGTACCCTTATACAGGCTGCTTCCTAAATTTTTGGAGTGTGATTTATCATTATTGATACTGTGGATCAATTACGAGTTGTTGTTTGATTTGTGTTTAATTGAAAGTTAATTAGATTATCAAAAGTTAATCAAGTCACCTGATAACCATTTCTGATTTTGTTGGCACTCTAGTAGCATTTCTGGTTTATTTTATGATTTTTCAGGGAGATGCACCATAGTCATTTAATTATTCACAATACCCTAAGTAATTTTAGGAATCCTTATCTCAAAGATATAGACTGGTGGAGCAACTCAAATATGATCTTTCAAAGGATATCAAAATTTCAAGTCATGCACCAAGTGTTAATTTTATTGGCATCTAGGATCTTCTTTTAGCTTAAAATCTGTCTGCATTTTTCTTTTCTATTTGATTTGTATCTTCTTTGCAATTTGGAGTCTCTTTTATCTATATGTTTATTGCTTCAAGTGTTTCTTGTTTTGTCCTTAACCTTTTGTGACTTGTTCTTTTTTATTTTTAGTTTTCTGCTGGAACAAATTTTGCAAAATTTCAAGTTCTCGTTGCAAAAAAAAAAAAATTAGGTTAATTTTTTATTCTAAAAACTATTTTTAAATATTTTCAGTATTTTTTATTTGAGAGATAATTTGGGGAACTCCCACTAAAATTTTGGGAAAACCACGCATCCACATGCTCACATGTAGGAGTTTCGAACTCCTAGAGATTCTTCATGTTTTTGTTAGCGGAATTATATCCAAAAGTAATTTCGTACTAAAAATAGTTAAAATTTGAATAGTTTTAAAATGATTAGCGAAGTATTAATTAGTAGTCTAAAAAGTGATCCTTTCCCCAATTTAACTCGTGTCACAACTTTGAATCTTAGCGGCAAAGCTACAACTGCCCTGTTGAATGGACAAGGAGGGGGACTATAAATAACTTAATTTACAACTGCTAATTAAAAATTAACCATACTTTTAAAAGTAATTAAAATTTAGCTATTTTTTTATTTGAAAATAAATCTGAACAAAACACCCTTAAAGTCCGAAGAAATTCCAGTATAATATGTTAGAGTTCGAATTTTTTTACATATGAGATTCCAGCATAATATGCTGGAATTCATAATGTAGAGTTCCAATATAGTATGCTGGAAGTTTATACGTAGGAGTTCCGTAATCCAGCATATTATGCTGGAACTTTTTGTGTTTCACTAAGAGTGTTTCTGTCCAAATTTTATCTCCATCTTAAATAGTGTTTATTTTGTAATATCTTTACAAACACTAACTATTTTTCAATGAAAGCCTATAAAAATTGCTATGCCATTATGCTATTTTGACGACAAAAAGTCACCATTAATTAAACTGTAATTTGAATAATGGGCCGACAGATTACATGGAATTTGGATTACAGGCCCGTAATTGTATTGGTTAGCTGTAGTGGGCCGGTTGATATCTGCCATGACAATAAAACCTTCTGTCTTTCGATTAATTTCAACAACATTATTGTATCTACCAAATAAAGTAATTTTTTTGGGAAAAAAAGGTGCCTCGTTGGTTTTTCTTTTATCAGAAAGTACTACTTCCAGTGAATAATGCAAAATTGCATTCTGACAAAACATAAAAATCCAGCAATTCGCCGAAAAGGAGAGAAAAGAAAATCATTCCTTACATAAAGTGCCAAACATTTAATTCTCACTCACCGAAAAAAAATTAAAAAAAAGAAGAAGAAGAGACGAGACAGTCAAACTTCATCTTGATGTACCTTCTTGAATTGAATAATGGTTATGATTGCCGTTCCTTTTTTTTTCAAATTATTTGTCTCGCACGTTTAACCTTTTAATGTCTTCTCAATGAATAAGAAAAACAACTGCATATATACTCATCTTATTTGGTTATACATTGAATGCAACATTTCCAGGTTAAGGTATGATGTCTCTCCTAAACATGTTTGTTGCTGAAAAGGAAAATCTTCGTTTAGATTTTGAGAAAACACTTTTTATTCATTAAGAGGAGTCTAGTCTTCTTTGGTATGACAATAATATATTTTCCATACTTATTCTTGAAAAGTGTTTTACTTGATAGTGGAATATATTTGTGGTAGCTTGGGGAAGGTTGGATCAAAGGGGGTGGTGATTTGTGATATTATATGCCAAAATATAAAACTGGTCGATCACTCGAAACTAATTGTGTTTGCTAGCCCAAAAGCATATAAAATTTTTATGTGTGTTTTGTCGACTATTAATTTGAAAGCAACTAAAAATATATATTTCTTATAATTATAAGCATAAGGTAGAAATAAGTTTGATAATTGATACTGATAATTTAGAAGTTGATAAGCAGTAAGAATAGGTCGGGAAATAATTGCGAGTAATGAGTACAAGTTAATATTAATTCATTTGGTGTAGTTTTGACAGTTTTGACAACCAAGCATGGAAAACAGATTTCATCGTGAAAAACATTTTAATTCCAGTAAATGTTCATATAGTTAAAAAAAACAAAGGATATTACCAAAGGAAATAAGATGAGGGCAGAGGCAGAGAGCATGTGATTTGAAGTAGATATAGGTCCAAAAGTTCGTCGGTAGAGAAGAAATACAATGATTCAGGATTTAAATTATATATGAAATAAAGATATTTTTACGATATTAGTGTCGTTTAACATACTGTTGCAAGTCATTTAACTTATTTTTTAAGTTGTCAACTTATACTTACCATAACGATTACTTAATTGTTCTTTAAACATTCTGACATAACAAAAAGGATGTACATTGACTGTTTTAAACTAAATTGAGATCTTTTACACAAATAGTCGGTTGTATACATTATTATTATTATTTTTAATTGATATACATAGATTACAAATATATTATACAGAGATTTACATATATTATATTCACTAGCTATTTTTAGTTTTAGCAGTTGACATGAGCTAGTCAGTTTTCGGACTGATAATTGAATAATAGCCAGAATTTGTAAGACTTTGAAAAATAGCCACTTTTATGCAGAGATAAAATTTGAACAAAAATACTCTAGCTGAAATACGAAAAGTTCCAGCATAATATGCTGGATTATAGACCTTTTGCAAATAAACTTCCAACATATTATGTTGGAACTCCAGCTCATTATGAAATGTCAGCACATTATGCTGGAATCTCATATGTAAAATATTCGAATTCCAGCATATCATGCTGGAATTTTTCCTGATTTTCAAGGGTATTTTTGTTCAAATTTTATTTTTATATGAAAATGTGACTAAAATCAATTACTTATAAAATCGTGACTAATTTTTAATTAGCAATAGTAAATAAGGCTATTTCTAATATATATTTTTCCCTTAAATTATCTCAAGTTTTTGTCTGCGTATCTTCTGAACCCAACCAAGTTCTAGTCCATTAGTCGAATGGGGCCAACAACAGTCCAGACTTACTATCATTATGCATAGTACAAGTTTACAACTATTTCATAGTTTGCATCTCAATTTGGAGTACGATTGTTTAATTAGGATACACTTGACAGCTATGTATGATGGAAAAACAGTGTAAATATTTAATTTGCAGTAACAAAAAGCAGTACCTTGCTACTATAAATTATGTGTGACCCATGAATTCATTAATTCACCCAGAATTGAGGTGATGTTGTCGGGTTAGATTAGAGAAATACACTTGTTCCTTATTGTTTATGTAATGATTTCCAAATAAGTTTATGAATTCACATATTCAGTCCACATGCAGAGGCGGGCCTATTATAACCTTGAGGGTGGGGTGTCCGGATGAAGCACACCAAGTCGATATTCCGAATTAAATCGGAAAAGAAATTTGATTGTGATTTTGTTTGATTTAGTTTGGTATTAGAAAAAAAATATTCTATCATAATTGGTTTGGTTTGATTTAACGAAACAAAGTCAAAGCGAAACCAAACCAACTTGATAGTACATTTATTTAATTTTTAAAAATATTTTATATATATAAATATTTATTGTAATGTAATTTATAAATTTTTCTTAGACTTTTTCACAATTTTATCTTTTAACGTATTATTTTAAGTTTGGACTTAACATTCTTGAATGGTAAATAAATTTTAAATTGTAGTAACTCAAACAAAGTTCAAATTAATACTAATGCTAACAAAAAGAAATTCAATTCAACACTAGAAATGACGATAGTGTTGGATATCTATATTTTAGTTTTACATTGGTTTATAATGAAGATGCATAGCTTAGTTTATCTTTTTCTTAAGTGCTTAATTATGTAATTAATGTACTTATTAGCTATACTTAATTTAGCATGGCCAATATATAGTATTTTTAGATTATGTTAATTTCATTATATTAATTAGCAATATTTGATTTATGAAATATTATCTTTGTTATTGAATATTTTAGTATAACGCTATGAATTATCTCATATTATTGTGTTATTTTCTTGAAAAATACATTATATAGTTGTATCTTACTAGGTCTAAAGAAATATTTGGAGCACAAGTTGCATATTTTGTGCTATGAATACCTTATCGGAAAAAAATTCGAAAACCCGAAAAAACTAAAAACCCCGAGAAAAGTCGAGATCGAAAAATCTAACTTTGTTGATTTGGTTGGTTTATAGATTAAAAAATCCAACACCATTGGCTTGGTTTAATAACTGAAAATTCTGAACCACCCCGACCTATGTACACCCCTACTTGAGGGGTTACCGGACCTAATTAATTTCAGCTGAGATTATATACATATATATGTGACTTGGTACCCTAAACACTAAAAGACTTTAGGAAGTATTGGTTTAATAGAATAGTAGTGCCCCGTTGTATTAAAATCCTGGTCCACGTCCGTCCCACATGTAAATCCAAAAACCAATGTGTAAAAGATTTCAAAGGGATTTTTATAGTGATGTGGCCACTTTACCCTATTGTCTTAGGATTTTAGCCTGAATGCTCATGATCTTTATTCACATAAAAGATGAGTTGTTTTTGGAGCTTTAGAAGAAAGAGCTAAAGAGAAGCTGGAATCTAGCTAGTAAGCTAGAGTGTCTAGTAGTAATTGAGTACCACTGCTCAAATTATGTATTGTACTGGTGCTGGAATAATTATACATACTGACTATATGTTGCTATCAAAATGTCTCTAATTGAAAGCGATGAACTACCCTATTTTTAGGTTCTCAATTATTGAACTTTTTAATGTTTGTTTTGTAATGTTTTTGACTGTCTTTTCTATCTCATCTCTTCTACTCCCCATACTATTCCACAATATTCAAAAAATAAAAACAAGTATATCTTTAGTTATTTTTTCTTTTAGGGTTAGTTTTTAATTAAGATGGCAATGTCGTGGCTCATGGAACACATCAGTCGAAACGGCGTTGATTCCGCTGATTCCTTTCTTTCTTTTTTGTCTTCTCTTCTGTGTTAGTTCAAGGGGATTAGGGAAGAAATATTATGTTGATTCTATTCAAATTTCGAAGCAAACATCTTTATATACATAATATTATTCTAGTGCCTTTACGAATAACTATAGAAGAACTATTATTCTTCTCATTAGTTTAAGTTGTGGTATTTAAGTATAGCACTATAGTTTAACTTGTTAACGACAAAAAGATGAGTATAGATCAGAATATATAGTTAGTAATATGGAGTATAGAGTATCTATGAAGCTAATTTTTGACGAGCGATGAGTCATATCCTTAATGCTTGACCGTCCATGTCGTTTAACTTGCTATCATTTATTTATTTATTATTCCTTTTCTGCATTTAGAATTCGATATCAAGTTATTCTTTGCTTAGGTCTATGGAATAAAGAACATGCTTAAGAGATCTGAAACGTCTCACTTTGCTATATTCTTACTTTAATATTAGATGTTCATCGGATGGCATCTTTGAATTAAATTCTTCCAATGTTGTGTATTTGTTTATAATATTCCTCTTAAAATTATAAAACTGCGTGTGGTTTAAAGGGAAAAAGGAAAGTGGAAAAAGATTGCTCTTAATTAAATGAGTTATTAGAAATAGAAATATAAGATGAGAAGTACAAGGGAGAGAGGGGTTAGGTGTGATGAGATGAGACAAAAGTAAAGAATATGGAATATTAGCTTAAAGCATTTAATAACTTTTTAAAAGCGAGCTAGCTAAAGACTAAAGACTAAAGAGAGAGAGAGAAATGTTGACCAGATGTATTAGCCGATTTAATTAACAATATTAATAACTCTAACTAAAAACCAAAAATTAATATAAGTGGTTATAATGTTAATATTCCAATCCGTAATCCAACACACAGGATCGCGAGAGAAAGAGACAGATAGAAAAGAGTTCGATCAAATGAAGAATATTAATTGGCAGAGATAAGAGTTGTAGAATAAGGTTGAAAATTCTCATTTCCCGAAGAATCTAGAGCGCATCAGGCGCTGACCCTGCCTTTAAAATTCTAATTTAACAAATCAACACTTTTCTAATACTCCTAATCCCACTACCCAACACACTATATGCACGATCTCTATATTGTGATTTAACTTTTAAAATGTGAATTTATTTCACCTTAGTCATATTCAAGATCTTCAAACCTTTTAATTCACATTTTGGTCATTTAAGATTTTCAACCTTTTTTTTCTTCCTCCAATTTGCTGATCTAGAATAGAAGGAAAGGAAGCCTTACATATTTAACATATTTATATGACAAATAAATTATATAATTAGTTATAGTTAGAAACATTAAGAAATATAAAGTTAAAAAAGTTTAGTTTGATGGAGAAATAACACAATCGAAGCTTAATTTTGATTGGTCAAATGAATTTGAATTCTTAGACGCGTTGACGGGAAAATGTTTGAAAAATATTAAACGCATTTCCAAAAAAAAAAAAAATTATTTTGCTAAAAAATGTCATTTAGAAAATTTTCAGAATATACTCAGGTAGAAAATACAGTGATATAAACTTTCATTAAAAAACTCATAAAGAAAATCGCAAAAATTCAAACACTTCTTCGTGTGTACAGACATTTTTATCCATACATTTTTTCCGAAAGCTTTTCTTTAATGTCCCAAAAAGCAAATGTTGTGTGGAAAACACTGTCCGTGAGATGGAATCAGATATTCTTAAGAAATCCTAGACTAATATAAATCAATAGGTCTAAGTTTTTTTTTGGAAAAAAGAAGGAATTAATTAAGTAGAAGAGTTTGGTGGTATTTAGAAAAAGAAGAGGGGGCATGTCAACTGGGTGTAAGGTAGAAGACACAGTCACGGCCACAAGTCACGTGGGTTGACGCCGAGGAATATGGTTGGCTCTGTCTCGGAAATACTCTTCCCCATTTTTTAAATTTTCTTGGGACAGCGGCCAAGAGAAGAAGGGCTCGACAATAGACAAGATGAGAAGGTAAGTCCAATACTGAGGAATATTTGGACACGGAGAGGGAATATTGGTGTTCCTATTCAAAACATTACTTCAATTCATAAATATCACAAGTTTTTTTGAAGCCTTTAAATGTAAGTGTCTTTGGCTTTTTGATGTCCACAACCACTTCTACGCTCCCCTCCTCACGCTCCATTTAAAATAGTGGACATTCACTTCAGCCATTAACCGGCTAATATCTATTTTGTTTTTCAATTTGTCTTATTCCTTTTGTTGCATTAGTTTAATAGATTATTTTTGTACTATCTCTTCCCAAATTTATGTGAAGCGATCTGGACTACGAGCTCATTTATATGCAAACTACTACTCCCTCCGTTCATTTTTACTTGTCCACTTTAAATTTTTTACGTCCCGTAAGAAATAATAATTGTAGCATGTATTTTACTCTATAACCCCTAATAATAATAGCATTTCAAAAAATCTTGGAAAGTTATTTTGAAAATATGTAATTAATTATAAGGGTAAAACAAGAAAAAAAGATTTGCTAAAATGAACCGGAGGTAGTACTATAAGTTAATATAGTTAAAATTTTAAAAAGTTTAAAAACTTTTGAAAAAATCTAATAAAAGAAAAGGTAATTTAGTTCAGCAAATAGTAGTCAATTAACCTTCACTTAAAATGGGACGGAAGGAATACATAGGTTGGCATGACTTAGTGGCTTGAAAAATCGACTCCACAAACTGGTGAATCAATAGGCTTTGCCTACTGCCTTCGCTTCCAGGAGGAATCCTATCATTCATGGTTGAAGATATCGTATAATAAGAAATTACTTAAGTCATCAGTTCGAATCCTGTCCCCGCCGTGTTCTGCATGCTGGATCTTCTACTATTCTATGTTCTTCCCAAAAGTGTGCTAATGCCTATGTTGTGCGAAGCTAAGTATCTTAAATTTTGTCCCTTGTAAACGAAAGAGCTCATGCCATAAATTGCTAATGAAGACCGAGTCCCATCGCTGACAATTGAAGAAGCGCAGGTTTTCCACCCTATACCAATATAAGGGGCTGGTCTCGATCTCGCTTGGTGGTACCCCTCTCGATGATTGTTGACTCAACATTGATTTCGTGCTTGAGTTGGAGGGCTCTCCCTCCATCCATCGAGTCAAGTAATTCGCTACAAAGTATGAGGAAAGGTATCAAATTAGAGAACAAGTGTAGTTACTTGTTAAACTAAATATAGTGGTTTGATGAATTCAGTAAAATTTACTGACAGACTTATACGATATCCTACTATATACGGGTAAAACCGAGCCCATTGAGCATCCTAGCGGTGAGGCAAACGGAGCAGGGATGTGACCGTAAGAAATCGGAATCAGAGTGAGGAGCCCCTCGTATCGGGGCTCGAGCAAAACACCTGCACTCGGAGGTATCAGGGTTTACTACGTCCTCCAGGCCCGGTTCGAGTCCCAAGACTTCGGAGAGGTTTACCAAACAACCGCGCACGACTAACAAAGGGCCGTAAATGTCCGTGCCCAATTTGATATCACCGTGTGAATCTCGGCCCCTATCGACAGAAAATCAGTTATTAGCGAAAAGGAAGATTTTTACCTTTCTTAGGATTGTACTTAGGGTAAAACTCCACTACTATATAAAGAGGAAGCTTATTATTCACTAGACACATTGTAACACGCATACCAAGGCAATTTACTTCTATTCTCTCTGTTTCTAAAGGTTATTCAAAGTTCTTATTTTTGTTCATAAGTTCTTTATAAGTGTAAGCTAGGAACCAAAGACAGGTTTCCTCGTTAAGCCATTAACTGAGCTCGGGATCACTCTTATAATTGGTTTGGCCATTTATTACGTCTTTTATTTGCTTAATCTAACGCCATTGATCACTTGTATTGAGTTAATCCATATATCCTTAAAACCACATATAAATTCAATTGCTATCCGTTTTTAAGGGTAAACTGTTTGGTGCCCACCGAGGGGCTAAGGATAATAGTAGTAATTTGATACAAATTTTCATAACGCACTCTGTTTTACGCTTGTTCGTTGAGATTTTAATTTCAGGTCAATTTAAGAATGTCAAACTTCCAATCTGCTCACTTGAACGTTGATGCTGAGTCTGGCCACCATGACGAGAACAACAATATATTGCCCAGCAACGAGGTGCCCCATGCTGATCCCAACGTATTTCCGATCGCGGACCCAATCGATGCCAACTCGCATGTGTCCATCGACGCAAACTTGCCTACCAACCCAGAGAACAGCGTTCACGGAAGAGTCTGATCAATAGCTCGGGGTACGCACGACGGTAAAGGCAATGAGATCAATTTGCAGGTGATCTTCGAAATATTACAAGCTCAAGAGGCAAAAATAACCCAGCTATAGAACCAAAGCCGCGCCCCTAGTAGAGTTGAGCCCAAACTATCCTGAAAAATATCTGAAGAAATGAACCAACCACAGAAAGGCCGGGTGAAGTTGAACCGGGGACCAACCTCGAAATAATAAAGATGCTTGAGGAACTGACAAAGCGGGAGGAATCGAGGGGAAAAGAAGATCGAAGCCAGCAACAAAAAAGTGGAGAGCTATAACTCCAGGGTTGATCAAATCCTAGGAGCACCCCCGATATTGAAAGGCTTGGATTCCAAGAAATTTGTCGAAAAGCCTTTCCTACTAAGCGCAACCGAAATCAATCCCGAAAAAGTTCCGTATGCCCGAAATTCCAAAGTATAATGGATCCAAATGAACATGTGACCTTCTACACATGTGCCATCAAGAGAAATGACTTAGAAGATGATGAAATCGAGTTGGTTCTACTGAAAAAGTTAGGAGAAATCCTATCGAAAGGAGCAATGATATGGTATCACAACCTATCCCATAATTCTATTGATTCGTTTGCTATGCTTACAGATGCCTTTGTAAAAGCTCATGCCGGGTCCATCAAGGTAGAGACCAGAAAATCAGACCTCTTTAAAGTGAAACAAAGAGATAACAAAATGCTCAGGGAAATCGTGTCAAGGTTTCAAATGGAACGAATGGACCTGCCTCCAGTTGCGGACGATTGGACAGTTCAGGTGTTTACTTAAGGACTCAACCCCCAAAGCTCCCTGGCTTCATAGCATCTGAAATAAAATTTGATAGAGTACGCGGAGGTAACTTGGGCTCACGTCCATAACAGGTACCAATCGAAAATTAAAGTGGAGGATGATCAGCCAGAGCCCCTTCTAGGTCTGTGTATCCCATCAAAACTAATTACATGTCTAAAAGAGTCGTCGATCATGATTCAAGACCGAATAGAGATCGGTATCAACTATATAGCGGAGATCGAAGGGGTAGCGGATCCGGACGTAACCTTGCGAGGAACGAAAAAAGGAATGATCATGGCCACAATAGCCGGGGACTCATGAGTAAAAACGGTTTTGACAAGCCACTCGGGGCCAGGGAGGCACCGAGATTATCGAAATACAACTTCAGTGTCGATGTTGCCGGCATCGTATCTGCCATCTAACGCATCAAAGATACCAAGTGGCCCCCGGCCATTGCAGTCTGATCCTGCCTAAAGAGACCCCAACTTGATGTGCAAGTATTATGGCATTCACGGCCACAGGACCGAAGAGTGCCGACAGCTAAGAGAAGAAGTGGCCAGGTTTTTCAATAATAGGCGCCTCAGGGCATTTCTGAGTGATCGAACCAAAAATCACTTCAGGAATAAGGACTCCAATAAATAGACCGAGCAAGAGGAACCTCAGCACGTCATCAACATGATCATTGGTAGAGTCGACGTCCCTTAGGGGCCAATGCTAAAGCGCACTAAGGTGTCCATTACAAGGGAAAAATGAACCCGAGATTACATGCTAGAGAGGACCATCTCTTTCAACGATGAGGACGCTGAAGACATCATGCAACTGCATAATGGTGCACTAGTAATATCTATACTCATAAATAAATCTCGAGTTAAGCGTGTGCCAATTGATCCAGGTAGCTCGGCCAATTTCATCAGATCGAGAGTCGTATAGCAGCTGGGTATACAAGACCAAATAGTGCATACAGTCCGGGTTTTAAACGGATTCAACATGGCATGTAAAACTACTAAAGGGGAAATAACCCTGCTGGTGAACACCGCCGGGACCATTCAGGAAATGAATTTCTTTGTAATTGAAAGGAATATGAGATATAATGCTCTATTCAGAAGGCCATGGATTCACCGCATGAGGGCAATACCCTCGACACTACACCAGGCGCTAAGGTTCCCCACACCGGGAGGGATCCAGACGGTTACGGAGAGCAGTCGACCGTAAAAGAAATATTCGCGGTCGTCGAGGTGATTACGATGTCCGCACCCTTGACATCAAAGAACCCGAAACTGGTTAGGAAGGAAGAAACCAAATAGCAATCACAGACACCGGCCCCGAACCGGAGAAGCAGGAAGCGGGCAAGGATGATGATTACGGAGTTCCTAGGTCGTTCATCACCCCTGACGATCCTTATGCCACCAAATGAACGGTCGAGGAGCTGGAGCAAGTTATACTGATCGTGTCCCAATGATTCTTTTCCTTTGCCTAACATCGATCACATGATTGATGCAACAATCGGGCATGGGATACTCATCTTTCTCGACGCTTATTCCAGGTACAACCAAATCCGGATGGACTAAGGCGATCAAGAAAAAACTTCCTTTATCCTTAAATTCAGCACCTACTTTCATAACATAATGTCGTTCGGACTAAAAAATGTTGGCGCCACTTATCAACGCCTAGTTAATCGGATGTTCAAAGAACAAATAGGAAAATCAATGGAAGTTTACATTAATGACATGTTAGTTAAGCCCCTGCAAGCAGAGGACCATTTGAAACATTTGCAGGAAACCTTCAACATACTGAATAAATACAATATGAAGCAGAACCTGGAGAAATGTGCATTCGGGGTCGGATCTGGAAAGTCTTTGGATTCATGGTGTCCAATCGAGGGATCGAGATCAATCCCGGAAAAATCAAAGCTATAGAAGATATCATCGTGGTGGACAGTGTCAAGGCCGTTCATAGGCTAATTGGGCGCATAGCCGCCCTGGGCCGGTTCATATGGAGGTCTTTCGATAAGAGCCATCGGTTCTTCTCATTATTGAAGAAGAAGAATAACTTTTTGTGGACCCCGGAGTGCCAGCATGATTTGGAAGAACTCAGACGATACCTTTTGAGTCCGCCCCTACTCCATACTCCGAAGGCAGACGAGTAGTTGTACCTGTATTTAGCGGTATCCGAGATAGCGGTAAGTGGGGTCTTATTCCGGGAAGAGGAAGGTATGCAATTTCCTATATATTGTGTTAGTAGAACTCTATGCGACGTCAAAAGAAGATACCTTCACCTAGAAAAATTGGCGCTCGCTTTGCTAAGCGCCTCTAGAAAGTTAAAGCCATATTTTCAATGCCACCCCATATGCGTCGTAACTTCTTACACACAAAGGAACATAATGCTCAAACTCAAACTCTCGGGCCGATTGGCCAAATGGGTCGTAGAAATTAGCCGCTATCGAACATCGACCCGAAACGCCATCAAATCTCAAATTTTGGCAGACTTAATGCCCGAAGTCGAAAAAGAATTATTGTTAACCGGGGGGACTTCCTGGGGAGTTTGGACCCTTTTTACGGACGGTGCCTCGAACGCGGCATCATGTTGAAGCCGCCTACGGGTAACGTAGTTAGGAAATATATTAGAACTGTGAAATTGACTAACAATGTGGACGAGTATGAGTCCACGATTGCAGGTCTCAAATTGACTAAAAGCTTGGGGGCCGAAGTGGTCGAAGTTAAGTGTGACTCCTTCCTTGTGGTAAATCAAGTCAATGGGACATTCGAAGTAAAAGAGGAATGAATGCGAAGGTACTTGGACAAATTACAGGTAACGCTGCATCGATTCAAGGAATGGACCCTACAGCACGTACACCGGGATCAAAATAGCAAAGCCCTCTTGCTAACTTGGGGTCATAGGTTAATAACGATGAATTCAGCTCAAGAGTGGTCGTACAACTCATGAAATCGGTAGTGGAAGAAGGCCATGTCGAAAAAAACTCAACAAGTTTAACTTGGGACTGGAGAAACAAGTATATAGACTACCTGAAGACTAGGAAGCTACCCTAGGATCCTAAAAAAGCGAGAACTCTACGCACGAAGGCGGCCAGGTTTAGCCTATTCGAAGGTACTTTGTTAAGAAGAACGTTCGGTGGCCCACTCGCCATATCCTTGGGGCCGGGAGACACCGAATATATTTTGAGGAAAGTTCACGAAAGCACCTGCGGAAACCATTCGGGGGCAGAATCTTTGGTTCGAAAGATAATCAGTGCCGGCTATTACTGGATTGACATGACTTTGTACGGACATGCGACGGCTGCCATAGGCATGCACCAATGATCTGTCAACCTGGAGAGATTCTACATTTGAACTTGTCACCTTGGCCATTCATGAAGTGGAAAATGGACATTATCGGCCCCCTGTCATAGGCGCCCGGTAAGGCTTAATTCATATTGCTTATGACTGATAATTTTTCTAAGTGGGTCGAAGCTCAAGCGTTTGAGAAGGTCCAGGAAAGAGAAGGCGCCGACTTTATTTGGGACCACATAATATGCCGGTTGGGAATACCAACCGAGATAATATGTGATAACGGGAAGCAGTTCATCAGCAGCAAGGTAAGCAAATTTTTTGAGGACTATAAGATCAAAAAGATCTTGTCAACACCCTATCACCCTAGTGGGAACGGACAAGCAGAATCTACAAACAAGACCATACTTCAAAACCTGAAGAAAAGGTTGACCGATGCCAAAGGAAAATGGAAAGAAATTCTGCCCAAAGTCTTGTGGGAATAACGACCTCAAAATCTAGTACGGGGGCCACTCTATTTTCCTTGGTCCATGGTGCCGAAGCACTAATACCTGTCGAAGTGGATGAATCGAGCCTCAGTTCCGATATGCGACCGAAGAATCAAACGGCGAGGCCATGAGCTCGAGCCTGAAACTATTGGACCAGAGGCGCGAGGCTGCCCTAGTTTGGTTGGTCGCCGAGAAACATCAGATAGAAAGATATTACAACCGAAGAGCCAACCTCTGATACTTCAATATCGGGAACTTGGTGTTAAGAAAAGTAACACTGCACACCCAGAACTCGAACGAAGGGAAGCTGGGACCAAATTGGGAAGGACTATATCGAGTCATCGGGATTACTGCTAAGGGTTAGTATAAACTCGAAGCAGGAAATGGTGCACAACTACCAAACAACTGGAACGTGACGCACTTAAAGCGGTACTACTGCTAAGGTACGGCCTCATTCACCTTTTCTTTTAGTATTACGAATCGGACTAACACATTGATTCATTAATGAAATTTTACAAGCTAAATAACGATGACAATGTGTTGAATTGGAAGGTTACTTGATGAAGAAGCTGGGAAGTGCAAGCAACAACCAAAGGAGAATGTGACTATTAGGTCTGAGACACATGTTGCACTCTTTTTTCCCTTAAATCGGTTTTGTCCCAAATGGGTTTTCCGGCAACGTTCTTAACGAGGCAATAATATCATTCTAACTTAGTATCGAAGACTGATTTTAAATCAGAGTCAATGGTCTCATCAACAATATCAGAGCCCTCTCAAGATCGACCTCGAATACTGGGGGCCATCACACTCGGGTCGAGCTTCTTAGCACGGAAGGAAGGAAACTTTGTGCTTAAACAGTCTAGGCTCGGTGGTTAGGATTTATTGTAAGGGCCAAATGGTCAAGTGAACTGTGCCCGCGTAGGCCACCTTAGCTATAATACATGTTTTTACACGCTTTTAATCTTGTATGTTACATGCAGAAATGAAACGAAGTCTTTACCTTGCTATTACATACTTTTGCTTCTTGAAAAATGTCGAGCCTAAGGGCTATTCCTACCCGGGGACTATCGAACCCAAGGGTCACCACTATTCGAGCCCAAAGAGCTACCCCCACTCGGGGATTGTCGTCCGAAATAAGTTCGGGGGAATCGAGTTGTTGAAACCCGGAGACACAAAACCTATTAGGGAGTGCCTAAACCTAAAAGGCTATGACCACCTGATGCTTTTTTCTGAGCTGCATCCAGCTTGGCTTGGAGGTTCCTAACGACCCCCTCTTACTGCTCGCTGAGAAGCTTATACATGTCCCTTTTTTGGGCAAGCTCCTTGATCTCGAGATCAAGTTGATTGACTCAACTCGGTACCGAAGGAAACATTATGATGAAGTACCGAGGCCTAAAAAAAGGCAAAAAATGTGAGAAACATCAAATATGGATAACAATAGATCAATGGAAAGTAATGATGCCTTACCCAGTTCAACGCCTGTTGCGCCTCGTTGAAAAGGCATGGAACGTTCACCTCATTCATTTTTGCCTGGTCCTCTTCGGTCACCAGGCATCAAAGGTAGCTAGCTATCCTCACAGAAGCAGACAAAACTCGGGCATCCTCCGAGACGGTCAGTATAATCGATCTCTTGCAAACTGGGGTCCACACTCGGATCGAGGAACTGGTTGATCAATTTCGGGCTCAAGCTCGGCCCGTCAGCTTCCAAGAATATGTCCTTCTTCGAAACTTCCAGGTCACCCAACCCGGAGAAGTCTTCCAAACCAGACGAGTCCGCACCATCGAAAAAAGGAGCGAAAGGGATTGTCTGCACCATGGACCCCCTCATTGGAATTCTCCTTTCTCGCTTGGGCCTCCTCGAGCATGGACTCAGTGTAGGAGGGCATCCCCGAGATCTCAATTATACGGGGTGCTTCCTTTGGTGCAGAGCCGGCATCTTGGGGAGTCTCACCCCGGGTATCCACATCGAGCTTTTGAGTTGGAGGGGGTCGATCTCATCATTCTCCCTCTTGGATGCCTCCGATTCCCCGGGATAAGTCGTCCCATAGGTGACATAGATAGGTTCATCCTCTGGCTCATCCCTAAGCCGGAGAAGAGAGTCGGAATCCGACACTTGGGAATTGGAGCCCCTCCTAGGCTTGCTATCACGACCCAACTAGAGGGCCACGACATGGCACCGGACCCTGCTTGCAGAGCGCCGGCGTACCCTTCATATCTGCTATCTTACTTTCTTTGTTATCTATAAATCCTGTCATACGCATGCAGTTTCGAACAACATCACAATGGGCTGAAACGTCATACCATGACATAAACATACCTATATACATAGTGTGCCAACGGGGCTACAGTGCAAAACTATACAACATAATACATATGCCGACGAGGCAATACAACCGTACATAAGTCAACCCAACACTGGTCTATACATACATTGACATTTGTCTATGAGCCTCTACAAGAACATACATTAAGCAACCTATATCGGAACAGGGCCTCGACATGCCCAAAATGCCTACTCAAAATGCATACCAAGGCTGTAGCAAGTCCGAAGGATGAATCTTGCTAATATCTGCTGAACCGGATAACCTACTACTGCGGGGGAGCTTCGTCTATCAGTCTATCAGGACCTGCAGCACGACATGCAGCGTCTACAAATAAAGGACGTCAGTACGGATAATGTACTGAGTATATAAGACAGGAAAACATAATATAAGAACAACAATGAGCATTAGGATAGAAACATGTAACCTGTAATTAATGAATCTCCTCTAAGGGCGGCTAACCATGACATATCTGTAGTACTTATGCCTATACACCTAACCTTTATAACCTTAACATGTTCATGTTCATTATCATTATTATCGCCTTACACTTACGCCTCTGTGGGCTTGCCATTTTCATATACATTTATTGTTACCGTATACGTTATATAGTCGTTACCTTATACCATTACATACGCCTCTGTGGGCTCTTCATCAACATATGCCTCTGTGGGCTCATACCCGGCCTTCATTAGGCTCGGTCATAACGTATGCCTCTGTGGGCTCATCATCATCATCGTATCACAACATAGCTTACCCGACCGTACTGGGTTCGGTCATAACATACCCCGGCCTTTATTAGGCACAGTCATACGAATTAGATTACACATATATATACAATACATTGCGTGCTCATTTATAAAAAAAATACGTTCCAAACCCTTTTTAGTAACCTACGATTACCATTCCCTTTTTCATGAAATTAATAATATCTCTTTGGCATGAACCTTGTAAGACTCAAGAAACACCAACAACATTGATACCATAAAAACAAGAGCAATCCTTCCCTAGGGGGGAAGCAACATAAGCAATCCTAACCTCTAAGAGTAGAGTATTCTTTAGGGCTCGTTCGTGGCATCGTATTTGATAGGAATTGTGCAAAAGAAAGAATAGTATAGTCTTACATACCTGGTATATACTGCACCAGTTCTCAAGCTACGCAATGGTTACGATTCCTTAGTCTACAATTAAGGAACAATTCACCCATTACTCACTAAGCGTCATAATTATGATAAATCACAATCCCCTAGTTTTGCATGGAGCCTCCCCACACCTCTTTCTCCTCTAATCCTTATCAAACGTATTTGTAACACATGCAACTCATTTACAACCCATAATAATCGTGACCCATTCCGTTTAGCAGTGTTTATCTTGAATTGTTGATTTCCTACCACCCTCCCATGGGTCTTTACAGGCACGCAACTACATATCATGAATGCCCAAGGGAAAATTACATGAAAGGGAGTAATAACTTACCTTGCATGTGAATTCCTAGCCTTTTTCCTTCGATTCCTCAAATTCTAAGTCTTGCCCTCAATTTGGGTTTGTAGAAGGAGGAAACTCAGCTAGGGTTTCTCTTTAGTTCTTCAATTTCTTGATTCCTTCTTCAACTTAGGGCTTGGAAGAGGAAGAAATTGGTTGTGTTGGTGTGGGGCTTTGAGAGGGGTCGTCTGGGGGCCTTCTACTATGTTTAAGTTCAGAAAAATGAAGAAGGAACGGGTTTGGGTCCCTTTTATAGGTCCGTCAATAAGTGGCACACGTGTCTGACATTTTTCAGGTTTTAGGTCGTATATCCGCCTCAAACAGGACATGCGGTTCGCATTCTGGCCGCAAATCTCAACCCAGAATTCTGTTGCATTATGCGACGCAGAAGTGCTAGATTTGCGGTTCGCATTTTCAACAATGCGACCGCATTCTGGTCGCATTTCTGACGTGGATTCAGCTCAGAACTCTGTTCCATTATGCGATGGAAGATGTCACATTTGCGGTCCGCATTTGCATTATGCGGTCCGCATACTGGCTGCATTTTTGACACAATTTCAGCCGAGAAATCTGTTTCAGTTTGCGATCCTGGTGTTGGATATGCGGTTCGCATTTGTGCTTTGCAGTCGCATATCAAACTATGCGACACCTTTGCTCTTTTTCTTAACTTTTGAACTATTTTTCGGGTTCTTAGGTCCTTATATGTGAACTATCTTTCGGCGTGTTTTAACGTACGAATTTACGGGTTGTAACACTTGTGTAGCACCTTTTCTTTGGTTTCTTCACCTCGGAGCCCGGGGAGCCCAAAGGTTTTCTCTTCCTTTTTTTTTTTCCTCCATGGAAGCAACGGAGGGATCAACGGATGGGGGCACATCCCCATCCCCTTCTGAAGGCCTAAGTTCGGCGGTCTTAGGCAAACCTGTTGTAACAAAAGGGAAGAAGATTTAGTTTAATAAAAGATAAAAATATGGCATTCGCTATTCAAAAAGAGGCCTTACCACGAGAACGAGCCTCTCATCTGCCCTTTGAGAGTCCACCCATGTGCGTTTGAAGTACGACATCTGAGTACAGATTCCCTCGATCTACTCCTTTAGCCGGGGAACCGCATTTGGAACTCGGGCGACAACTGCACAACCACACATGAATAAGAAGAAAGAAATTGAAGGAACAGTATTTTGACGTTTAAAGAGAGATTGTACTGACGAGACGCTTTCCACTTCTCAGGGAATGGCATGTATTCGGCAGGGATCAAATCCTCATTTTTCACTCGAATAAAGCGTCCCTGCCAGTTTTCGGTCTCGGTCTTCGTCGATACTAGAAAAGGGAGCCTTGCTAGCCCGGCGAGTAAGCTTGATCAATCCACCTCGGAATATTCAAGGACTGTATAATCAAAGTAGGTGGTCAATCGTGAACCGACGAGACTTGGTCTTGTTCACAAAGTAGCAAAGGAGGATCACAATCCTCTATAGAGATTGATTTGTCTAAGGCGAACCTCGTACCTCTTGCAGAAATCCAGAACGATTGGGTCCAACGGGCCTAGTATGAAAGGGTAAGTATAAACACTTAAGTACCCCTCCACATGGGTAGTGACAGCGTCCTTGGGCCCGGGGACTACTACATCATTCCCCTCCCAATTGCAGTCCATTCAAACTATGTGAAGAACGTCTTCAGTCACAGAGCATATATACCTTGATACTCCTTCACCTCGGTTCTGTTTGCGTGAGGGTTTCTCGACTTTATAGTCGTCTGCAATTGAGCAACCCCCGGGAATGAACACTTTCATGGGAGGCTCGGCGGCCGGTTTGTAGCAGCCACCTCGGGAGAAGCCATAGCGAGGGCAACTACTTCAGGGACAACCGCCTCAGTACCAGCGGTCGATTGAGAAGATGAAGAGATAACTTGTTAAGGAACAGATTTTGATGTTTTGGCCATTGTTATCTGGGAGAGGTTTGAATATTTCAAAAAAGAGTGCGAAGTTTTGGAAAAAACGGGGTTTGAAGGTGAAGAACTGAGTATGAAGATTTAAAGAAATTCTGGGTAAAAATCTGAAAATCACTATGAAAATTGAAGAACAAAGATGAAGATAAGGAGGTCTGAAGGTGGTTTGATGATGGCTGGAAAGCTCGAGGGTAATAATTTAGTCGAAAAGTAGAAAAAGAACAAAGGAAGGAAGCTTTTATAGGGAAACAACCGACGCTTTACATTCGGGGGCAACCAGCCGATGAGCGACACGTGTCCGAATTTAGAACGACGTGAATGATGAGACGTTTCAGCTCCTTCGCCATAACGTACGAAGGAAGGAACCGGAGAACATCTGTCATTTCCTATCGTTTCGCAAGTCTGCTCTCAGAGAAACGAGGGGACTATTTGTATACGGATAAAACCTAGCCTATTGAGGACCCCGATTTCCCGGTGAGGCACATGGAATAGGGACGTGACTGTAAGGAATCAGAATTAGAAACGAGAAGCCCCTTGTATCGAGGCTCGAGCAAAACACTTACCCTCGGAGGCATCAGGGTTTACCACGTCCTCCGGGTCTGGTTCGAGTCCCAAGACTGAGGAGAACATTACCAAACAACCGCACACGACTAATAAATGGCCGTAATGTCCGTGCCCAACCGGATATCATGGCGTGAATCTCGGCCCGTATCGACAGAAACTCAATGATTAGGGAAAAGGAAGATTTTTACCTTTCTTAGGATTGTATTTAAGGTAAAACTCTCCTACTATGTAAAGGAGAAGCTTATTATTCATTAGACACATTGTAACACGCATACCAAGGTAATTTACTTCTATTCTCTCTGTTTCTAAAGGTTATTCAAAGTTCTTATTTTTGTTCATAAGTTCTTTATAAGTGCAAGCTCGGAACCAAAGACAGGTTCCTCGTTAAGCCATTAACCGAGCTCGGGATCACTCTTATCATTGGTTTGGCCATTTATTATATCTTTTATTTGCTTAATTTAACGTCATTGATCACTTGTATTGGGTTAATCCACATATCCTTAAAATCGCGTATAAATTCAATTGTTATCCATTTTTAAGGGTAAACACCTACCATTAAAGATTGGATTCTTAATCAAAAGTTTCAAATTCGAATTATGAAAATAGAAAAATTCTAATAGGGAATGATTCTCCTTTAATTAACTTTATTTAATGCAAATTTAGATTAGTCGAGGCTGCAATACCTGTATCGAACATCGAGTGCCCCGGAAAACCAAAAGAAAAAAACTATACGCTGAATTTCAAAGGTATATTGTTCGTTTACGTGACTTTTCAATGCCTCTTTCCCTGCTCGACCTCCCTCAAGAATAACCTAGTGGCTTGACTTTTACTCGTAAAAGAACATGGAGATATCTTAATCCAAAAATATTACTAGTAGAGAAATATATGAAATGAATAAGGGTGGCACTAGGTTGAATAAGAATGGGGGCAACGTCAGATACATGTGGGTCTGAAGCGCCGGTGTCGCCGAAAGTCCCAGCCACCCTCTGACACTCCAGCCTATTCTCTCTTACTCTCATTTTCCTTCCCTATATCGACTCTATTCTCCTCTTTCCCGTTATATATCTCCCAGTATGCCACGACTGAACCCCGTTATTCTTGGGAACTTCGCACGTGTACAGCAAGATTATTTATGGGTCTAAAACTCCAAGTCTACACTCTGCAAATTAAAAGATTTACTCACGTCGTGTGTTTATTATATAGCATTTCATTAATTTATTATGATCAGGTGTACATTAAGATTCAAATACATATTAATTAACCACGATAAATTAATATAACTATATATAAAACACACATATCATATATTGATTAACTAAATTTAAATATCGAACATGAATAAATCTATTTCATTAAACCCCGTCTTCGTAAAGTTTACCCTCGTGACCAAATAACGAGCAAGACTACACAAACTTATCCATGGCTGGTTGGACTTACATTAGACTCGTCAGAGCCAGTCAGCCAGATCCAAAGTTTTAATTATGGGTTCACCGGAATCCAATAGTTTTTACTCGTACTTTAAATATATAATAAACAATTTATTAAATATTTATAAATATTAAATTGTAATCTTAATTATTATTATACATTAATTTGGGATCATTGTAGGAACCCATAAATTTTAAATCTCGAATCCGCTAGCGCGGACTCTTCCGATGGATGGCCTTGATTTTCAAGAGTTCAAAGATATATGCTCAGGACAACAAATTAGTGCATTTGTTTCGTTTTCTTCTAGAAATTTCGATAGCAACACATAAGAAAAGACACCGATCTATTTACTGTAAAGTCGAGTAGCATTCAACTAAGCACAAAATTACCTATCCAGTGTGGGGAAAAAAGAAGAAAAGTATTGCACCGTTATTATTCTTCTCCTTGAGTATATAGTATTAGGAGAATATATTTTATATTAGGAAAATATATATACTTTCCTAATATAAAATATATTCTCCTAATAAATAGATGTCAGAATATATTGTTGTGGGATAAAGATGAAGAGTGAATAATACTCTATAAGGTGCATAGTTCGGAAATAAGTAAATTCGGAATGACATGACTCGCTATGTTGCTTGTCCACCAGACAATAAACAAAAGATGAGTAATTAGGACTCCCAATTTAACCTCGGTTTGTGCATGTCCGTGTTGTGGAATATTTTTCGGTTTGTAGTAATATATCACTCTGTCAACTTGAAAATCTTGCCTTTTAAATAACCATGATTTTCTGTTCCCTTTTGAATTTGGAGCACATAGTCAAAATTCCTAGCGGGAATGTTAAATAGGAGTATGTTGCATTATGGAGAAACTATCTAATTATGAGTCAAGTATAAATTCAATGGGCGATGCTGGATTACAATTTCGAATCCGTTATTAAATGTTTGCTTTAATTTTTATTGTTTTTAGTGTTAAAATGATTTTCTTTTATTCATGGGCAATGAGTTTTGACGTATTAAGTGTATCTGTATTTATAGAAGCTTTCATTTTCGTGCTTATCTTAATTATTGGTTTAGTTTATGCATGGCGAAAGGAGGCATTGAATGGTCTTAGCTCCTGAATATTCAAACAATTAAAAAAAACGGAATAAATAAGATTGAGACAGTAATAAATTCCATTCAGTTTCCTTTACTTGATCGAACAATCCAAAATTCAGTTATTTTAACTACATTAAATAATTTTTTAAATTGGTCAAGACTCTCTAGTTTATGGTCATGGCTACGTATAATAGTCAAAAGACAAAGGTGCATAAAAGCACAAAATTAATAGAAAAGGAAAAATAAAAATGTTGCAGAAATTGAATCTTTTGAGATAATTTAATGAGTTGTGAAATAAATCTAATTTTTTTTTTCACAACTGGCATCTAGTTTCGTGCAAATCAAACTTTGTCATTTCAAGTCTCTCTTAGAATTCAGTTTCCACAATTAAGTTAGCTAGTTAGGCTGACAATGGCATGGATAGAGTTTATGCCTAGAAGACATTAATTAGTATTCATTATTTCCCAAATTAAAGAAAATTAAAATTAATTGGGGCAAAGGATATTTTGGCCTACGAGTCACTCAAGCCTCTTTCACAAAAATATTGTTGGAATATAATAATTCAGGAAAAATCTAAAAGACCAAAAATGAACATCTAATGGAATAAAAACAGCAGAATTTTATTATAGGTCGCAATCTGTAGACACTTAAAAGAGAACAAGAGAATGTGTGTATGTGAGAGAGAGAGCAATTCCTTTCCCAATATTCCATTGAACAGTACACTAATTTGTTTTCTCGAATTCCAACCATTCCCTTCAAGAATACCTCCATTATATCTCTGCACCTCTTATTACCATTTTCCGAATTGCAAAGCTAATATAGCAAAAGGGGACCCACCCTCGCCCCCCCCGCCACACCCCTTAATTCTTTGTTCCCAAAGTCCAAACAGAACATTTAACTCTCTGAGGAAATTAAAGGCGTTTGAACCTTCTGTATCCTTAAATACAGTTCCCTCTTTACACAAACCTTTTAAAGCAATACCTTTGCTTTGCATATTCAGACCCCAAGAATAACAAAAGCCTTAGTTTGAAGTTATTTACTTTCTTGTATTATTTATGTTGACTAGAGCTTACTAATAGTCTCTGCTATTCATCTCCTCGTTCATCTGCACTTTCTACTTTTGTTTCTTTATCAAATCCCTATCCTTTTTATAGGTTTTCTTTAGCAAAAAGCCTATTCTGAACCTCTCCTCTTCTTTTGCTCCCTCTCTCTCTCTTTTTATACACAACATGCAAATCATAAGGCACTCATGAGATAATCACAACTCAAAAAACTTTTCTCTTTTCCTGTTTAACAGATCATTTCTCTCTTTTCAAGACCCCTTTTCAAAGAACGTTCTTTTTCAGCTCAGAACCTATGAGGGACGCAATTAGTTCAAGTATGCCTGATCTTTCTTTACAGATTAGCTTACCGTCAAATACTTCAAAGTGTGATAATCATAGTTTTTCGACGGATTCGGGTAGCAGCGGCGGAAGCGATTTGAGTCACGAAAATGGACCTTTTCACCCAGAAAAAGGTTTTAGTCTTCCAATTATAATTCCATCTTTTGAGCCGACGTTGAGTCTAGGGTTTGGGCAAATACCAATAAGCAGAAACCTTCAACATCATCACCAGCATTATCAACCTCAAATATACGGCCGCGATTTCAAGAGAAGTTCAAGAATGATAAGTGGGATGAAAAGAAGCGTTAGAGCTCCTAGAATGAGATGGACTTCAACTCTTCATGCTCATTTTGTTCATGCTGTTCAGCTTCTAGGTGGACATGAACGTAAGTTAAAAAATTAGAGTCCTCAAAGTAACATTCTTTGATATCGTTCTAATTAAATGATCTTAAACTTTTGAACAAAAAGAAATCATATAGCCGAGTTTCATTTGCTTGAGCCGATGATCTATCGGAAATAGCCTCTTTACCTTGTGAAGGTAGGGGTAAGGTCTGGGTACACACTATCCTCCCCAATCTCCACTTGAGTTTGTTGTTTTTATTGAGCTTCACTTGCTTGAGATTTAAGCAAAGTGGTCGTCGTCGTTTAAATGTGGTACTAAATTTTCTCTACATTTTTTCTGAATAGGAGCAACACCAAAATCGGTGCTAGAGTTGATGAATGTAAAGGATCTAACCTTAGCTCATGTGAAGAGTCACTTACAGGTAAGGTTACTTTTTCCAATATAATCAATAGTCGTTTGAATGTATGAACAAAATGGATCTCTATTTGATTCTTATATATATCTTTGTACCTTTTTTTTCTCCTTCGTATCTTGTATTTTTACACTGCAAAAATCCATGTGAAACCTGGTGTTTTTCTTTTGGAGTACAAAAGGGTTAAGACAAAATGGCATCTAGAGAAGTAATCTTAGCAATGTAGACTTTTCGTCTAATATATACTTTGTGTGTTTTCATGCAGATGTATAGAACAGTGAAGAGCACTGACAAAACAACAGGTATTTTTGGAATTTCATCTCCTAAAGGACCCCAGTATTTTTTCACTTCCATCATTCTTTTTGTTTGCAAGTTGGAAAATTTTGTTCACCTCGTAAACAAAAAAATTTGTGGTTGCTAGGATATATAGTAGAATTATTGGGTTTGAATTTAGTCCATGCATATATAAAAGTCACTTATTATATGCTGAATATCTGATAAACAAAATTACTATATACTTTAAAATTGCAGCTAAAGGGCTGACAGAGATATTTGTGAACCCAAACAGAGGGAATAATATTAGTGAATATGAAAAATCTTGTGAGGAGATTGAAATCGTGACTGACCCTTCAGTATCACTATCAAACACCATACCACAAAATGCTCATATCAGGTGAGTGCATCTGCATCTCAACTATAGGACATTATTTCTCCATTTAATCTTCTTTGTTTGAAATATATGCTGCATTTTCATCATTACAAATTGGAAACAAAGGCAACCATTAATGGGTTACTGACATGCACACATACGAATAGATAAGCAACACACTAGCTAGTAGACATATATGATATGCATCCTTTTATTTTATACCATTAGGAGTTGATGTTATTATTGCTTTTACATATATCTTTATAACGGAGAGTCTCGGAGCTAACGGTCAAGTTGTCTACATCATACCTCTTGAGGTGTGGTCCTTTTTTCGACCTGCGTGAATGCGGAATACTTTGTGCACCATGCTGCTTTTTATATATTTCTTTATAACAACTTGTACCTTTTAAATTAAATTGTTAGATCGAGTTTGAAAATATTCTTAAACATATATCGCAGTATATACTAAGCATAGATGTAGACAGTGGCGAATTTAGAATTTTTAAGTCATGAATGTTAAACATTCTTTAACTAAATATCTACTCTCTGTTATGGGTGCTTAGTCAATATTTTTGTATATTAGTACTAGCTTCCAACATAAAAATATAGTTTCAGTAAACACAATGAGTGCTTGAGCATCCATAAGCTTCAATGTAGATCTGCCGCTGGTTGTAGACAACTGTATTTAAGGGCTAGTGTGGAAAATATTTAAGGCATTGTTGTAGAGTAGATGCGAAGTAGTAGCTTAGCATGTGGATGAATCAATAATCAGTGTAGGAGGCAGACATACACACACAAAAATGCCTTGACCGTGGAATTTATTCCGGTACAATATGATGGTGTCTGTCTTAGCCTTGTTAATAGTGTAAAGAGATAAATGCGATTAAATACTCAATGGCACTAAGTACCTTGATCTTGGTGAATTAATGTACAAGGGCTTCTAGGTTTAGAGAGTTGTGATTTACGTGTGAAATCATATCCAATTGCTATAATGTTTGGAACTCAAAATCTACTAGTACTAGTAGTATTTATTTTGTCACTTACACCGATTCATATTATTTGTCTTTTCAATTTTGATGCATCCTTTTAAAAAAACATACGTTAATAATTTTGATATTATAAGAATATTTATCTAAATTACTTCCATTCATCTCATTTAAACATTTTACTTAATTAATACTACACTATTTTGAGCAGTGAAGATGAATTTGAGGAAAAAAAAATTCCTTCCTATTTTCTTTTTTAAAACATCAAATATTCTAAATCAAATCCACTTGATTAAAATGGTAGTTCATATTTATCAGAGATATTAGATTAGTTGAAAGGAAAGGCACTTGTTTTTATTGGGGAAGAAGGGTAATTGAATTAAGCACCGATCTCTATAAGTGAGAAGTATTTATAAAAAGTCAAGCAGTCTGTTTGGCTCAAATCTCAAAATTGTATACTAGCTAGGGTGCCACTTGGGTACACTTCAATTAGGATTGGTAGGGGTCCTGTATTTGCCCCATATATTGTTATGCGAAACTATTAATTCAATGTTCTTTTTGGATGGACTTTGTTGATTTCTTTCATGGACGGCCATGCCAAGACCATAATTTTATCTATTAATCATAATTATTCCATTAATTGGATCATTAAACACTGCTTAATTGAGTCTCTCATTTAGCTAGATCTAATGTATACCCTCCTTAAATCATCTAAAACATGCTCTTCAGGTCATTCATATCTGAGTTTTAATTAATGCCCAAATTATTTTCCTAATTCTAACATGCCATTTACGTCTTCATTTTGGGGTTCACTTTTCAAATTTCTTATCGGTCCATATACCTAGCATATACAGACAAAATGCACGTCACTAGGTTAGATATAAATAGCCCACAATCTCGGTTGCCAATGCCACCACCTAAATCGCTATAAGTCTAAGAAAAACCCTAATAGCGTTTCAAATTGATCTTCTTGTCTTACGTACTAACATGTTTTATCTTAAACGAAAATTATCAGCGTTCCAACTTCATTTATGCCTGAGACAAATGCATGGAGCCACTCAAATAGAGAAAGATCATTTCCTTATCCTCACATCTATTCAAATGTAAGTTACATTATTGGAATATATATATAAAGGGTTTATTTTCCTAATTTTTAGATTTATAAGTATGTATATTAATTTGGTATAATTGGATTTATGCAGATGGATGGTGTCGAGAGTACAGCTGATAACTCATTTTCTTCTGATACATTGGTTAATCTTGAATTTACACTAGGAAGACCAAGCTTGAATATGGGACATGCTGGATCTTCCTCAAATGATTCGACTCTTCTCAAGTGCTAAAACAAGGATCATGTAGAGTTAAATTAATTAAGTTGACGTAGTTATTAGTTATAGTTCTATCTTTAACTGCAATTAAGTAAATCTCTGTAGAGTACTACAGGATGGTTCAATTTTGTCTTGACACGAAAAAAGGGGAAAAGCTTTTAGCGGATTTTGCTAAATCATTTGAAGGTTAATTAGGTGACAAAACTTTACGTGTCTAAAAATGATTTCCTTCCACTGAGTGTAACATTATTTCTTGAGGATTTTCTAGGCCCATGTATCAACTAATAACTCAGATAGCAATTAGCAAGAATCCATTCCTCGTAAAATTATTCAACTAATGAAAATTATTTATGAAAGTCACTTTATTTTGTTTTGTTACTAGAAAATTTATGTTTTAAATATTATAACTCAAAAGTCACTCAATATTTTTAGGACATATTAATTTTATTTTTCATATTTCTTTTTAACTTAATCATTTAAAAAATAAAAAGCATTCATTTAAATTGTGACTCAACCTGCTTTATAACCCAATCCATTTTCTCTTATTTTTGTTACAGATAACGTAAACATTACTTTGTTGTAGTAAATTATCTTGGTTTTCGAAATACTAGTTTAAACAAAGTATTAAATCAATTGAATTATGGTCTTCTGGTAGCATTATCTTTACTATAAGCAATGAGCGTTCTTGTTTTAAAATATCGAGGGTCTTGTCTTTTAATTTAGAATCTTGCCTTCTTATATTAATATTTCTCAGTCAAAATTTCAAGCATAAATAATTTTTTTTATTTTTCCTTCCTACTTTTTATTTTCTTCTACTTCAACGCTGCTAATTTTCTTGTTTCACTTTCATATTCAACTCCTTCAGTTTGTTAAGATTAATTTCTTATTCTCTATTTAATACTTTATTTAAGCCGGTGTATACATTCAGTATGACTATGTTAAGAATCAAGATAATACACTACAGCAAAGTAATACTTATGTTTTTTATAACAGAAATAAGAGAAAATGGATCGGGTTAAAATGGGCATTTTTTATTTTTTAAATGGTTGGGCGAAAAAAATATGAAAAATAATATTTAATAATACCCTAAAAGTTCTGAGTGACTTTTGAGTTACAATGTGCAAAGTATAATGACTTTTCAGTTACGAAACAAAATAGAATGACGACTTTCATAAACAATTTCAATTTTCTCTACTGAAAATTGTCACCAGTACATTCACATGATCTCTATTTCTCTAATAATCATTTTAGCGTTATCCTAGAACTGCTACATTTAATTACATTCCCTAACATTTGTTCACTATACTTTTCTCTCTTATTTGAAGAGTTATGACTCTCAACTTTTAAGATAAATGCATTGTCAAGGTTTATCTTATCATAGTGTATCTGTTATTTTATGCCTTCAAACAACATAAATTATACTCATGAAAGACTGATAATACTTAGTAAAGTATATCTTTTTGTTAGTTAGTCTACTTATGTTGTAAGGGCGGATGAATGTAACAATTTATTTTTGGCCATCTTTTTTTCTGGACAATGATATTGTCCCTGTGTTGTATCATAAGAGGTAAGGTCAAGTCCCCTCTTGTTCCTTCTCTAATGAATACAACTCTCCCCAGTAAACTGGGAATTTTCATTTAAAAAAAAAGGGAGACATTCTCTTTCCTGAAATAAAAAGATGGAAAGAGCATGACAGCAGACAGCTCTTTTAGCTAAGTTGTATTTGTTGTTTCTATAGCAGAGATTAACACCAAATTTTGGAACATATATATGACTGGAGTCCTTGTATTGTAAGTTGAGTCTACTAGTTTACAACTATAATTCACCAAAGGAGTAGTAGCTCTAATAAAGGGGACGGAATCAAGAAAAGGAAAAAGTAAGTTGACCTTTTCAAAATTGACAAGACTACCTTGATATCATTAGAAAGAAACAGTAATGGTGTAAGATGAATGTGCAATCAAAATTTAAGTCATATCTTACAAAAATATGGGTCGTCGTTGATCTAACTCTCGTAACTTAAGCGACAGAACTTGCACCCTCGCTTTTGAAGATTCGTTTTACTAATTTCGGTATATCACTAGTCACTACAAAAAAAAAAAAAAATTAACTGCGAATTTGATCGTTAATCGTTGCTAAATCGCTCGTAATTAAAAGAATTTTTTGATAATCTATCGCTAATTCACTACTAAATAGTATTAGCAAAGGAATTCTTTTGTTTAATATTTTTTGGGGTCGTTTGGTAGGAAAACAAGTAATGCAGGGATTAGTAATGCAGGGATTAGTAATACAGGGATTAGTAATGCAGGGATTGTAGTGCTGAGATTATTTTTTATCGAGTGTTTGGTTCATTGTATTAAAAATTAATTATACAATGTATAATCTAAATTTGTGTTTGGTTTAAAACTATACAAAATATTCTTTACAATTATACCCTTGAATATTTGTGGGATTTTTTATTTCATTTAATTGAGTTAGCCTCTCTTCTCTCTCCTGCTACTGGCAACGACTGGTGTGAACAGTAGTCACGTTTTACTCAAATGACTGGTTCCTCGTCGAAAAGCCACCGGACTTGGCTCAAAAAAACCGCCTTCCGATGGTGAATCAACCCCAACAAACATCGTTCCAAACAACAATCCACCTGCTACAGATATACAAACAAAGATCGGGATCACTGTAGCGAATTTTTGCCTGGGAGCAACTGACATTTCCTCGTCCATTTCTGAACCAAATTGCACCATTCCAAGTGCTGGAGAAGCTTCTCCACATCCATTCCGACTTCCCCACCAAATTCCAGCTGATTTCATAGCAGGAACAGTGAGGTCCTATCGCCCAAACAGCCCAGTTTCGCACCAGTTGGTCGGAACCGATGCTCGGCCATGCCAATTGGTCCAAGATGAATGCCAATCGACTCCTGAGGTCCACGACATTGATTCTCACTCTTCAATTCCGATTTTCATTGAGCCTAGCTCCACAACATTGCAAAAGAAGGAATTGATAATGTCGCGCACACCAGGTGCTCGACCAAATGCTAAAGTCACCAAACAAGCTCAATTTAATGGCCAGGCACTCATCAATCGTCTCCAAGTCATAAGCAAACTGGTCGTCAAGATAAAACTCAAGAATCATGCCAGAAAAGTTATGACCATACTCCTTCCTCTATCGTAGGAAACCAGCAGACTGGCAGTAATAGCCAAAGAGCAATAGCGTATGTTATCTATCATAAATGATAATAAAAATACTGTCAAGGGCGATATAGTAATGGATAAAACAGGACATGCTAGAATTCCTGTTGAGTCGCAGCCTACTGCAAATGTTCGAGGCCAAGTACAACAACACCCTGCTGAAGTTCAGATCATCGAGAATGCAGAGCTACAGGTACAGATGCCACAAATACCAGTTCAATCCAGTGATCATGCCTCTACAAGTTATGTTATACATCCCAACAAAATTTCAGACACTTCCACCGGGTATATCTCTGCAATTGCATCGGAAAAGGATGTAAAAACAACCAGTACTGCTGCTGCTGTGAAAACAGCTATGGCTATGGGAGAACCAGCGAAAAATCAGCAGGAAACAGTATGTAAGCAACAATCATATGCTGCGCAACTGCTTCAAAAACAAACTGTCGATGCGTCGTCAAAAATTGAGTTATGTCCAGTAACTTTCATCCACGGTGAACCTTC
>MCJB01049884.1:0-37524 GCA_002018475.1 Nicotiana obtusifolia
ATGTGTGTCTTGGGGTTGATTTCTAAGATTTTTGGTGTTTTCAATTGTTATCTCCCGTGGGTTTAGCGTATGGAAATGTTCAGATGCCCCAAAATGGACCCTAGGTCCTATTTATAGTAGCTGAAAAGTTGGCCAAGAATGCTGAAAAATCAGAAACTTCGCGACCCCTTAGCAATTTCCTTTCTTTATTTTACAAAGATTACTCTAACTTTTTCATACGAAGTACGGCTCCGTAATTTCAAGACGGAGCTAATTCTTCAAACGAAATTGAATTTGGAGGTCGTTTGCTAATTTTAATATCAATTACACCAGAAAATCTGAGGTAAATGCTTTATAGAGCGGCGAATTTAGTTCCGTTGACCATTCAAAATTCACCCGAGACCCCCGGGACTTTATCCGAACATGCACACATGTTCTATAACCTCATTCAAACTTGTTTCAATCTTTGGAACACTAAGATGAACATCGATTTATCAGATTTGCCTTGAAAGCAATCTTTGGAACTCTAAGGATCCGAAATTCGATCCTTCGATCCGAACTCGACCAAACGAAGTCCGAATGATCTGAAAATTTGTACGCAAGTCCAAAATTGCATAAGGAACCTACAGCAACTTTCGGAATTTCATTCCGACTTCCGGATCAAAATTCGACCTTTCAACCGGTATTCCGAACTTCCTCGATTCAATTCTCACGCTGTTCGAGGTCTATTAAATTTATTCCGGTCACTCGTCTAAGTCATATATACTATCCCGAAGCTAGTCGAGTCGTCGGAATTCAAATCCGAGCCTTCTAACTCAAAAGTCAATTTCGGGTTGACTTTTGTGACTTAGACTTTCGCAAACGAGACCATGTGTCTCATTTCTTTCCAATTTTCTTCGAGTACATTTTCTCAACTTAATTTCAATTAATATAATTAAAGAAATAAATTGGGGCGTAAAACGAGTCATTACAAGAACATTCCGCAAGGGAAAGGTTGTCACAACAATTATCGGGTGGCACTGAAAATAAGTGTTGATACCCAATTTTGTCCTCATATTTTATAATGTATTCTGTATGCTTTCAAAATATCATTTTGCATTTACAAGGGTCATATAAGTACTTTATATAATTTTTCATAATTTTTAAAGTTTTTAAAATTGATTTTCTTGCACTTAAATTGTTTAAATATTTATTAATTACCGCTTCTAATTATTATGTGATGACTTAATCATCCGAATTTATTGTTTACACCTACATATATGCATTATAATATTCTAAATCATTTTATATAATTACATCTGCATTTTTGAACTATTTTTGCAATTTTGTAGTCTATATTTTACAATTAATTGCATTTGTCATTTTATTTAAGGTCAAAATAATTTTTTACATTTTTATTATCTTCAATTATTGTTTTAAAGTATTAAGTTTTATAAATAGCATTTTTATATTTTTCTTTAACTATTTTACTAAATTATTTTCCCTTAATTCCTTGGCCCAATACCCTTTAACCCAACATTAGCAGCCCGTTACCCTATACCCATCTTCTGACCCGCCCCACTTCCCCTTAAATCATGGCCGTTGATCTCAGATGATCAACGGCCCACAATAACCCTTCCCCATTCCTTATATTTCCCTAACCCAAACCCCTAGAGATATTCCCACCTAAACAGCCGCCCTTGAATCCTCTCGATTCCCTTCTTCTCTGAGAAACCCTAGCCGCCATATCCTTTAATCCTCTCCGATTTCGACCTTAATATAGAATCCTTCTATGATTTTCTTTCCATATATGTTCTGTCACCTTGTTACTTACACGATTATGGTATCACCAAGTACTTGCCTATTTTTGGCAAGTACCACGCTTTAAATCATGTGCAATCGTTTTCAATCTTCATGATCTAGACGGTATCTCGTCTGTATACATTCATAGCAAGGTAATATGGGGTCGATTCACCAAGATCCGTGGTCGATTTTTTTTTATTTCTGTCAAACTAGGGTTTGTCTGGGTTTTCTCTTAATCTAATTCGAAATTAATTTTTGCATGATATTCTTTCCTTTAATATGTTTGATTGACGGTTTTCCTTGTTCGTTCTTTTGAATTTTACTACTATATAAACCCCCTGATTCCCTTTAAAAAAAATCATTACATTATTCTCTCATTTCAATCATCATACTCTAAAACTTCAGACCTTGGCCTGCTGAAAGCCAAGGCCATTCGAATTCGATTGTGTTCTTTCTCAGTGGGAGCACTGCCCCGTGTTCATTTGAAACCCTTGGGAATTCTGACTCACTGGGATTTGGGGATTCTACTGTTTTTTGCCACTACTAATCGAATTGTTGTTGGAAACTTTTCTTCTCATTTGCTTGTTCGTTAATTTGTAACTGTTATTCGTTTGGGCCTAGTATGTTGAACCTGTTGTGGTACTGAAAGTCTGAAATGCACTGTTTGCATCTGGAGTTTGGGCTTGCAGTCCATATGAAGTCCTAAGCATGTTTTGAAGGCCCAGATGTATTACTGGGTTATTCTATATTCGTATTTGGGCCTGTAATCATTCAATATGGTCTATACTAAATCTATAATAAACGAATGATGGGTAGATTAATAAAAAGGGGGCTGGGGTATTCTAATACTTGCATGAAAGGATAGAAAACATGCCTATAAGATCCATGTGTTCTATTTGCTACTACGTCCAGCATGCCTTAATTGTTGTTTTGTTTAGATTATGTCGCACACTTATAGGGATCATGCCTATAGGAATCACGCACACACTTCACTTAACTTGTCGAAATATATTGGCTTAAGCAATTGCTACACTTGTTTCCATGTCTACTACTCAACGCTTTTAGATAGTATGACTATAGGATACAATAATACAATGTCTTTGCCAATCAAGATATCATGACTATAAGGTTTAATAATTGATCAACTGGTTTATGGTACTTTTGTACTGCCTCACTTAGATGACATGCCAATAGAGATAAAGTGTTACAAAATCAAGTCTAACCGTCAATTGTTAGAAATCCTGCCTATAAGATGTTTATCGACGCTGCTAATGCTGTGTTTTCAAGCGACTTCATTGCCTTATTATGCAACTATTAGAAATCATGCCTATAGGATACTGTCACCTGCCTGACGCATATCTATAAAATCTGCACTGGTAAGTTAGAGTTCTGGGATTGTTTTCACTACCTTATTACGCAAATAAAATAGAAATCATGCCTATTGGACTTGCAACGCTTTAATCCACCTATACTTTAGACCAGAAACTGCAGCACTGCCTGTATAATACTGGAATCATATAAAAATCATGCCTATAGGACCTAATGATTCTAATACGTCTTAATTATGTCTAATGCATAACCAGAAAATCTGATCACGTGCTTTTGTGCTTATATGTGGAGGTCAACTTGAGCCTTTCATTGCCATTGTGTGCAGCCCTATCTGTTGTGAATGTCGCCTAGTTTTATCATTTTGAGCAACCTAAGTATAGTCTAGAACCACCTAATAGTAGGTCCAAAGCCTCCTGGACTATAAGCACGGGACGGGTAGTGCACGCATAGAGTACGATTTAGAATTGAATTAGAACGCCTTTAAGTAATAACTTCAACATAGTAATTGGGTAACAGGAGATGATAGTCTGCGCCCGCTGAATAATATGAGCAACCCTACCTCAAGGGAGTTTCGAAGTATTATTTACGTTGCATGGGGTGATCCTTTAGGCTAAAAAACTTAGGACCCCCCTTTTATTATATGCTTGTTGTCCACAGTTAGTCATTTGTACTCCTTGTGATTTTTAAGACTTGTATCAGTTAGCCATATAGTTAATTCTTATGTTATAATAGAGTTTTCAACTTTTACATCTTTCTTTGCTTATTTGATCACATAGCTCAATTCTCTAATTCACATAGTTTAAACTTCGGCCAGGAACCACAGTTGTGGTCCTTGAAGAATGCCTAACACCTTCTCTTTGAGGTAATTTGAGCCCTTACCCGATCTTTGGTGGCGTTGACTAGTCAAAATAGAGTTATTTGCAAATAGGTTTCCTAACGCACCTTAAACCGTTAGGTGACGACTCTTTTATTTTACTACCCATTTAAAAGAGTTGTCACACGTTGAAATCAGCTTTCGCGAGAAACGGGGCGCGATAGCATGGCGACTCTGCTGAGGATCTCACTTAGGCACTTACCATAACGAAGTTGACTTATGTGGATTATTTCCCTTATTTTTCTATATTTGTCTAAATTGCTATGACATGCACATATATTCCCTTATTTTCCTTTATTTGTCAAAATTGCTATGACATGCACATTCATTCCCTTATTCTCCTTTATTTGTCTAAATTGCTTGACATGAACATTCTCTCTCTGTTCCCTTTATTGCTATGACATGTACGCCCTCTCCCAGCTTCTTTCATCTTGTCTAAGACTGCTATATCATGACTCTCCCGTCCCTATTTCTCTATTTGCTTCATTACGTTCTTGCACATTTTCATGAGTTTAACTGACTTCTCTTTTTTGTCTTTCTTTTCTTTTCTCTTCTTTTTCATCTTTACCGTGTTATTTACTGTTATTATGCAGCGTTATCATGCAAATACTTGGCAACGTGTTATTATTTCTGCATAAAGCATGCTTTACATCATACTCCACCCGTGCTTATTATCAACATAGAGGCGCTTAATGAGTGTCTACGCTTTCCTGAAATCACCCTTTTAAATCGGAAAGGCTTGTTTGCGATAGACTAGTCGATCAGCAGTGCAGTCGACGGTCCCGTGTCTTTCCCTCTCAAGTTGTCCACTTGAGAGTACCAGTCCAGACCCTTCTGAAAACCCCACTCTAATTTGAAATGTACATGCATCATGCTAAACCTAGTACGGATTGAGGCGTCATTGATGTAACAACTCACATAGATAAACCTTGTCCAAAGTCCGATGGGATTTTCATAATCTCAAAGGACACCATCATGTTATGTGCATTACTTGGAGAAAATGTGCCAACATGTTGATCATTATTGCATAAGTAGTCGATTCTGGAGAGGGGAAAGGCTGTTTTTTTGCAGAAAATGAAGCATGAGATCCCCAGGTTCAATATGGTCCAAAATATCCCGCCTTTGCTTATTGACTGGTGGAAAGACCTTGCACCTTGTGATAGAAATCATCTGAGGAGAGTACTTGGTGACCTGCCATCTCTGCTGAACATTCGACCAAATAGGGAACTGATCGAGACCGCTACCATGTTCTAGGATGAGAAAAAAGCTATTTTTCGATTTGGCAATATAGAAATGACTCCTCTCTTGGAAGAAATAGGGGGTTTCGCAAAGTTACCATGGGATAGTCCAGGACTACTAGTGCCAAAAAATCACACTCCACGAGGTTTTCTGAAAATGTTGGGTTTTATGAAGAACGATGAACTGCTCTGTCTAAAGAAATCATGCATCCCTTTTAAGTTTCTCTACGAGCGTTATGGGAATACCAAATCATATCGCCTTCATCATGATGAACTAGCCATTACCTCTTTGGGATGGGTGCACCACCGGATTTATGTTTTCATTGTCTGCTTCTTGGGATTGTTGATCTTTCCGATGCAAGGAGGAAGGATTCATACTCGCTTAGCCATGGTCGCCAGGACCTTAATGGATTCCATCCAAGGAAAAACTTACACTATCATTCCCATGATCTTAGTTGAGAAGTACCGTGATCTGGATCGGTGCAAACATAGGTTCGGACACTTTGAAGGTTGTAATCTATTGCTACAAGTTTGGCTGCTGGAACACTTTCAGAAGGGAGAGTATCGTCAAGAGCTTCTGCAAAGGCTACTGAATGACTACATAGCCAACCATCACCCAAAGAAAATGATGTTCATTCTAGACAGGTTTCCAAAGCTTGGAAATACTGTAGGCTGGGTGTGTTTCTTCAGCAATTTGACAGACGAGCAAGTGCATTGGATGTTTGAATGGTTTGCTAGTAGTGAGTTCATCATCAGATCAAAAGGAACTACTCACTTGGTACTGATCGGGCTGCAAGGCATCCACCTTTACGCTCTTATAAGGGTAATGAGGCAAGCTGGAAGAAAATAAGTCATACCTCGGGTTTCCAACATGGTTTAGTACAAGGCAGACTTCAAGTGAGATGTCATCCCATTCAAGTTCGAAGCGCAACATATGTGGAACCAAAAGATCATCGTGGAAAGAGAAACTATTGAGCCAGACAGATATCACGCCGGCCATATGTACTACTATCTATCATGGTTAGAAGATACATAACTGGGGACATCAAACTATGAGTCAATCTGAAGGATATGATCATAGATGAAGTGGCTGAGGCACAATTGAAGTACAAGAGGCTACCCAAAAGGGTATTCGAGTCCGAGGCTAAGCATCTGAAACAACATAAAGTGAACATGGAGGCGATAAGAGAATGGAAAGAGATTGCCACTAACTCGACTGAAAGGTTAGAATACTTGGAGTAAGGGCTGATGGAGCTAGAAGGGAAGATGAGAATAAGACTTTGGGATTGTCAAGGCATGGACGACGATGAAGGAGGAAAGCTGGCAAAGGCTTACTTATTACTAGATATGCACGATCTGGGAAACATGATTAAGGGGGTCAAGAGAGCCAAGCATGGAGAAGGTCCTTCAGGGACCAAGTAGATTAGGAGAGATGTTCTTTACTGCTTTCTAGTTTAGATTAGATTTTGATGTAATAAGGTCTAATGTCATTAGTGATTTTATTATTATTATTGTCTATTTAGTAAAAGATTATTTTGGCTTATTTTCGCACTAATGAAATGAAGCAAACGTTAGAATTAATTTTCTCCAAGTCTATGTGTTGCTTAGGCCTACCTCAGGCACAATGAGGTCCCTAAATTAGGACACGAACTATTGCATGACTTTTGTGAAACATGTTTAAATATTGCAAACACTCTTTTACTTCGCCTTACTAACTTGGTTACCTTTTTGTTTTTATTTCTTTTATTTATTCCCATTCCCAAAGGTAGGTTCGTGCATACTGGCATCATCAACATACCACACTAGATCCAGAGGTCCTCCACCTCCTCCTCTACCTAGCGACCCGAAAAGCAAAGGCAAGGGCAAAGGGAAGATGGATGATTTAAGTGGTATCCGGAAAGATAATGCTACTGCAGCAGAAAATGTTGAAACTTCAGATGGTAGAAGCACTCTAGGACAGAATGAGTTGGTCTTACGTTTCGAGCAGAAAATCCTGGAGCTACAGGGTGAGCTTGAACAAGTCCGAAATCTGACAAACCTTTTCGTTACTCTCAATGTTCCCGACATCAACCAGAAAAACCCAACCACTCAAAACCAAATAACATCACAAAACACACAAAACAAGAATCCACCACCCATAGCTCCGAATACTCCCTCATCGCACCAATATCATAATCCCGCGCCTCCCCAAAACCTTAACCCACCACTAGTGCGAATCCCTCAACAACACCACTATCACCAAACTCAATACTCGTAACCCACTACTTATCACACTCTCCTAAATGCACCACAACCTACTCCTGATCCCCAAAACTCAACCAACAATCACCCATATACCCAAGTTCCAGGAACTTATCAAAGCAATCCGATATATGTGGAAACCTTACCCCATACCCCGTAACAAACCCTATACATACCTGAGCCAATTGAGAAGGACGGACCTGCTAATTCAAAACATGGCAGAGAAACTCAAGAAACTTTCAGGGAGAGTCCAGAGTGTCGAAGGTGGGAAAGGTGCTGAAGGTTTAAACTAAGAAGATTTGTGTATCCAGCCAGATATAGAACTGTTGGAGGGTTACAAGCTTCCCAAGTTTGAGATGTTTGATGGCACTGGTGATCCGAAGGTGCATCTGAGAACCTACTGCGACAAGCTCGTAAGAGTGGGTAAGAATGAACAAATCCGCATGAAACTGTTCCTGCGAAGCCTTACAGGAGACGCTTTGTCTTGGTATATCAGTCAAACCCAAAGAAGTGGGCAAACTGGGTAAGTATGGCATCAAATTTTATGGACAGATTTAGGTTCAATACAGAGATCGCGCCAAAAATTTTCTATTTTTAAATCCTCAAGAAGAAGCCGACATAAACCTTCCACGAGTATGGTACTCGTTGGAGATCAGAGGCCGGAAAGGTAAGGCCATCACTTGAAGAAGAACAAATGAACAAGTTCTTTTTTAGAGCTCAAAATCGCAGTATTATGAACGGTTGATGGTCATCGAGAATCACAAGTTCTCAGACATCATCAAGTTAGGAGAGAGGATAGAAGAAAGAATCAAGAGTGGGATGGTGTTCAATACCCTTTAACTCAACATCAACAGCCCATTACCCTATACTCATCTCCTGACTCGCCCCACTTCCCCTTAAATCATGACCGTTGATCTCAGATGATCAACGACCCACAATAACCCTTCCCCTTTCCTTGTATCTCCCAAACCCAAACCCTAGAGACATTCCCACCTAAGCAGCCACCCTTGAATCCTCTCTATTCCCTTCTTCTTTGAGAAACCCTAGCCGTCATATCCTTTTATCCTTTCTGATTCTGACCTTAATATGGAATCCCTCCATGATTTTCTTTCCATATATGTTCTGTCAACCTGTTACTTACACGATTATAGTATCACCTAGTACTTGCCTATTTTTGGCAAGTACCAGGCCTTGAATCATGTTCAATCGTCTTCAATCTTCAAGATCTAGACGGTATTTCGTTTGTATACATTCATAGCAAGGTGATATGGGGCCGATTCACCAAGACTTATGGTCGATTTTTTTTTTATTTCTGTCGAACTATGGTTTGTTTGGGTTTTCTCTTAATCTGATTCGAAATTGATTTTTGCACGATATTCTTTCCTTTAATATGTTTGATTGACTATTTTTCTTATTCGTTTGTTTAAATTTTACTACTATATAAACCCCCTGATTCCCCTTAAAAAGATCACTGCATTATTCTCTCATTCTCGCTTATCATACCCTGAAACTTGAGACCTTGGCCGGCTGAAAGCCAAGACCATTCGAATTCATTTGTGTTATTTCTCAATGCGAGCACTGCCCTGGGTTCCAAACCCTTGGGAACTCTGATGCACTAGGATATGGGGATTCTACTGTTCTTTGCTTCTACTAATCGAATTGCTGCTAGAAACTGTTCTTCTTATTTGTTTGTTCGTTAATTTGTAACTGTTATTCATTTGGGCCTCGTATGTTGAACCTGCTATGGTACTGAAAGTCTAAAATGAATTGTCGGCATCTTGAGTTTGGACTTGCTGTCCATATGAAGTCCTAAGCCTGTTTGAAGGCCCAGATGTATTACTAGGTTATTCTAAATTTGTATTTGGGCCTGTAATCATCCAATATGGTCTGTATTAACTCTATAATAGCGAATGATGGGTAGATTAATAAAAAGAGGCTAGGGGTATTCTGATACTTGCATGAAAGGATAGAAAATATGCCTATAGTGGTCCATGTGTTCTCTCTGCTATTAGGTCCAGCATGCCTTATTTGTTGTTTCGTTTAGTGTGTGTTGCACACTAATAGGGATCATGCCTAAAGGAACCACACACACATTTCACTTAACTTGTCGAAATATATTGGCTCAAATAATTGCTACACTTGTTTCCATGTCTACTACTCAACGCTTTTAGATGGTATGCCTATAGGATACAACAATACAATGTCTTCGCCAATCTAGATATCATAACTATAAGGTTTGATAATTGATCAACTGCTTTATGTTACTTTTGTACTGCCTCACTTAGATGACATGACTATAGGGATAAAGTGTTACAAATCCAGCCTAATTGTCAATTCTTAGAAATCCTGCCCTTAGGATATTGTCATCTGCCTAATTGCTACTACTAATCGAATTGCCTTATTATGCAATTATTAGAAATCATGCCCTTAGGATATTGTCATCTGCCTAAGACGCATATCTATAAAATCAGCACTAGTAATTCAGAATTCTGGGATTGATTTCACTACCTTATTATGCAAACAAAATAGAAATCATGCCTATAGGACTTGCAACACTTTAATCCACCTATATGTTAGTCCAGAAACTGCAGCACTGCCTGTGTAATACTGGAATCATATAGAAATCATGCCTATAGGACCTAATGATTCTAATACGTCTTAATTATGTCTACTGCATAACAAAAAAAATATGATCGCGTGCTTTTGTGCTTATGTGTGGAGGTCAACTTGAGCCTTTCATTGCCATTGTGTGCAGTCCTAATCTGTTTTGAATATCGCCTAGTTCTATCATTTTGAGCAACCTAAGTAAAGTCTAAAACCACCCAATAGTGCACGCATAGGGTAGAATTGAATTAGAGCGCCTTTAAGTAATAACTTCAACATAGTAATTGGATAGCAGGAGATGATAGTTTGTGCCCACTAAATAATAAGAGCAACCCCTACCTCAAAGGAGTTGCGAAGTATTATTTATGTTGCACGGGATGATCCTTTAGGCTAAAAAACTTAGCACCCCCCTTTCTTTATATGTTGCTTGTCCGCGTTTAGTCATTTTACTCCTTGTTATTTTTAAGACTTGTATCAATTATCCATATAGTTAATTCTTATGTTATAATAGAGTTTTCAACTTCTACATCTTTCTTTGCTTATTTGATCACCTAGCTTAATTCTCTAATCCACATAGTTTAAACTTCGGCCAGGAACCACAGTTGTGGACCTCGAAGAATGCCTAACGCCTTCTCTTTGAGGTAATCTGAGCCCTTACCCAATCTTTGGTGGTGTCTAGTTAAAACAGAGTTATTTGCAAATAGGTGCCTTAACGAACCTTAAACCGTTAGGTGACGACTCTTCTCTTTTAATACCCATTTAAAAGAGTTGTCACACATCAAAACTCACTTTCGCGAGAAAACAGAGCGCGACAACAAGGCCTAAGCTTTCGAGAGGCGACTACGAGAGCTAAAATTAGTTTCTCGAGGTGTGAATAACGAGCCTTTGCTCCTGACAAAATTTTGCTAACATAATAGACAGGAAATTACGTACCTTCATCTTCCCCAACTAGAACTGCACGTACCGCTGCTTCTGAGACCTCTAGGTATATTATTAATTGTTCACCTTCCCCCGGTTTTGATAGTAGCGAGGGCTTGATAGATAGCGTTTCAGGTCTTTAATGGCATGCTGACATTCCGGAGTCCATTCGAAATTGTTCTTCTTCTTTAGAAGAGAAAAGAAGTGATGACATTTTTTCGAGGATCGAGAGATGAACCTGCTTAATGCGGCCAATCTTCCAGTTAGCCTTTGTACTTCTTTTACGCTTGTCAGCTGGTCTAGAATATCTTCATAGCTTTGATCTTATCGGGATTTACCTCGATCCCCCTTTGTGAAACCAAGAAACCCAAGAACTTACTGGAGCCAACCCTGAACGCGTATTTTTCCGGGTTGAGCTTTATGTTGTGTTTTCTCAAGATAACAAAGTTGTAATTGATCACCTGCATTCAAAGACTTGACCAACATGTCATCTATATACACTTCAATTGTTTTACTTATTTGCTTTTCAAACATCTTGTTCACGAGCCTTTGATAAATGGCTCCGACGTTTTTAAGCCCGAAGGCATCATATTATAAAAATGTATGCGAAAGTTTGTTACGAACGAAGCTTTTTGCTGATCCTCAGGGTTTATCTTAATTTGATTGTACTCGAAATAGGCATCGAGGAAACTCATTAACTCGTGCTCAGTCGTTGCATCAATCATTTGATCAATGTTTGGCAGTAGGAACGAGTCTTTAGGGCACCTCTTATTCAAGTCTTTGTAATCTACGCACATTCGAAATTTGTTATTCTTTTTCAAAACCACAACTATATTAGCCAGCCACTCGGGATACTTTACCTCCCGGATTGAACCGATATCAAGTAATCGAGTTACCTCTTCCTTAACAAACTTGTTTCTGACTTCAGCTATCGGGCGTTTCTTTTTCCTTACCGGAGGGATGCTCGGGTCCAAGCTTAGTTTGTGCACGAACACTCCAAGTGAGATACCTGTCATATCAAAGTGCGATCATGCAAAATAATCAATGTTAGCTTTAAGGAAATTAATAAATCCTGACATGAGTTCAGGATTGAGTCATGTTCCTAAGTGAAACTTCTTCTTTAGGAATTCTTTGAACATAGCCAGTTGCTCGAGTTATTCTGTCCTAGATTTGGTCGCTTCTGTCTCTTCCGGTACCTGAAAATATCTGGGTACCTGGTGGCATTTTGATGAATCTTCACCTTAATCATCTTCACTCAGCTGGGGGGCAGGTGTCAGTTCTTGTAATTGCTATTTGCTGGGTTCCTTCTCTTTACTGCCGCAAATTGACACCGCGTTCATTTCTCTTGCTGTCGGCTGATCTCCTCTTATTTGCTTGATTCCCTCTGGGGTCGGGAATTTAAATAGTTTATCTCTTTTATTTCTTTTCTATATATGAAAATTCTAAAATCATCATATAATATCACTTATTCACAAACTTTCTGTGGGGAAAATAGTTTTCATTTTCCATCTCATGGAAATACCTTTTCGCTCCGTTGATAAGCGGATGGTACTACCTTCATTTCATGTAACCAAGGCCTACCGAGAATTATGTTGTAGCCCATGTCGACGTCCAATACTTCAAATAAGGTGGTCTTTTTTACCCCTTTGGCGTTCATGGGCAGTAGGATCTCTCCTCGGGTTATCACACTTGCTAGGTTGAACCTGGCGAGGAGCTTTGTTGCCGGAATGATACTTCCGATTAATTTGGCTTATTCCTGCACTCTCCATTAAATGATGTTGGCTGAGCTTCCTGGGTCAACCAAAACACGCTTAATATTGAAATCTAAAACATTAAGAGAAATTACCAGGGTGTCGTTATGAGGCAGAAGAAGTCCGTCGGCGTCTTCCTCCGTGAAGGTGGTGCCATCTTCGACGACTTCTCGGAGTCTCTTGTTGTGGGTCGTCGATACTTTTGTTTTCTTGGCTGCTGAGAAGGTCACCCTATTGATTTCATTCCCTTCGAAAATCATGTTGATAGTCAGCCTATGAGGGTCTTCCCCTATCTTCGACGGTTCCGCGTTATCCCGACTGCAGTCATAATTGTTCTTGGCTCGGTCGCTCAAGAACTCCCTGAGATGGTCATTCTTCAACAGTGTTGCCACCTCCTTGCGTAGATGTCGACAGTCCCTAGTTCTGTGTTTGTGAGTCTCATGATATTCATACTATAAGTTAGGATCCCTCTAGTTGGGGTCAGATCTGATCGGCTTCGGGAACCACACCTCTTTGATATTCCTCATCGCTGATACTAGTTTTACTACGGTGATATTGAAATTATAATCTGGCAGCCTGTGATATGAGGTATCTCGGTCCTTTAGTGCCTCTTTTTCTTGCAATGATCTATTGTACCGGCCACGGTCGGTTCTTCTTTTGTGAGCGAACATATCCGAGGACTGAAAACCTTTATTGCCGCGTCCCTCGGCTCTCTCGTAAGTCAAAAAAAGGCTCTTTAAATATTGCCGGTCTGCATCAAAATCATCCTTGAATTTATCCTAGTTCTTGTCTCGGTCCCCCCCTTGGTTGATGTCGGTAATTCGAGCTGATCATCTTCTATCCTTATCTTTGATTCATAGTGGTTATGGACATTCACCCATGTGGTCGCCTGGAATTCCAGTAGGCTTTCCTTCAACTTTTGGGATGAGTCGGAGCTCCTCGGGTTCAAACCCTTGGCTAATGCCTCCGCTACCCACTCGTTTGGTACGACCGAGAGCAGCATCCTCTCTTTCTGAAATCTGATAACGAACTCTCGCAGCAATTCGAACTCACCCCGTGCGATCCTGAATATGTCTGCCTTCTGGCTTGAACCTTTCGGGCCCCAGCATGGGCCTTAATGGATGAATCTGCAAACATTTCAAAAGAGTCAATTGAATGCTCGGGTAAAAGCGAATACCATGTCAGAGCCCCCTTTGTGAGGGTTTCTCCAAACTTCTTCAGTAGAACCGATTCGATCTCATGTTGAGCCAAATCATTCCTTTTCATAGTCGTTGTATATTTTGTGATATGCTTCTGAGGATCCGAAGTACAGTCGTATTTCGGGACGTCCAGCATCTTGAACTGCTTTAGAATTAATTCCAGTATTATGCTCGATTTGAATGGCAGCAGAGTATACTTTTTTGAATCCGGGCCCTTCCAAACTGGTGGTGCACCCGGAATCTGGTCCATTCGATTGTGAAATTGCTTCACGTTCTGATCCATCCGCTCGTTCATCTCCCTTATGAATCGCATGAGTTCAGTTTTGAAGTGATCATTACCGTTATCTTTACCGAATCCTCTATCTGTTCCCCCGGCATCGTTAAAATCGACCTCACCCCTCGGGGTGTTGTTATCAACTCTTTGGGCCGTATGATTTGTAGGACCTACAGGGGAAACTTGACCTCTTCCATTTGCATTGTTGGAAGCACTTGATAACACCTGCTTTAATTTTGTCATGACCTAGTTCTGCCTTGAGAGATGGCCTATGAAGGCTTTTTGTTGCTCTCTCAAGATCCTCACTGTTTCCACAACGTGTTCGTCTTCTACGTCATCGGTAGTTGACTCCCGTACATATTGCGGGTACTGTCCCCCACGGACCGGGGTTGTCTCGTCTCCCTCGTTGCGGGTGTCGCTTATTGAATCCTTATGTTGAGGTAGAATTTCATGTCCCTCAACGTTGTTTGCGATGTTGACATTGTTAGCTGTCATTTTCGATTTTTTGCTAAGAAACTAAGAAGCAAACAAGTTAGTAATAGACGTAAGGACCAACTCAATTACGCAGCTATCTAAGCCCCACTGTGGGAGCCAAATGTTTACCCGTAAAATGGTACAATTGAATTTCTTACGTGGTTTATAGACAAGCGAACTGGTTTGATCCAAAATGATAAACAAATTAGATTAAAAATAAGACTTAGTGGTTAGACTCGAAAGAAATGGAAAGTCTGACTCCAAGAGCAATGCTTCCAAGGATAGAAGTAAGAGCAATACAAACAGAAAGTAAAGTTATTTTCTTTAGCTTAAGAACAAAATGTAGCATAAATTTTTCCAAAGATTTCATTGTCCTACAATGGTTGTTGAGCCTGCTATTTATAGCTATATCTAGGGAAAGAAGATCCTAGGATCGAGCCCCTTTTAAATGACAATAAAGGGAGCCATTGATGAATATGTAACTGTATGTTATGAATGCAAATATTCGCTGAGACAGCTGCCCATGTAATGCCAGAAAATATTCTTCATTAAATACTTTTCGATGGCAAGCATTTGATTCTGCTCAAGTTGATAATGTTCCCATCGGGGTCAACCCGATGTCACTTGCAGCTATTGTTCTCGGTCCCATATACTACGCAATTTATTTTCTACCTGTCTTCCGTTTCACGTGTCACGCTATTGTTCGATCATTTTGTATACGGGTAAAATCGATCTCATGGTGCATCCTAGCCTCCGACAAGATAAGTCGGGCTTGAGATATGGCAATAAGGGACCGAAATCGAGCCAAAGTCCCACCGGGATAGAGCCTAGGGGCATGACTCCTACCTTTGAGGATATCGAGGCCATGATCCCGGAATCGGTCCTAGCCTCGAACGACTTCGAAGAATATTGTCATAAGATCCAGCATAGCCAACAAAAGACCGAAATATCTGTGACCGGCCGAATGTTATGACAGGAATCTCGGCACGTATCGATAAGAAACCGGCAATCAGCTAATTAGAAGATATTTTACCTTTTATTGATTGTATCTTAGATAGGACTCCCCTACTATAATATAGGGGGTCTAACAATTCATTTGACATACTGTAACACGCACTCAGCAATACATTATTATTTCTCTGTTTTGAATGTCTTGTTCTTTTTTATCGACACCGGTTGTGGTGAGCTCAGCTTGAAATCGATTATTCCATCAAAGCTGAAACTATCCAACTCGTTTGGTTTGAATTTATTTTATCTTTATTTATCTAATAGCAACTTAATTTATCGCTTTGTATCAAGTTAATCCGCGTATCCTTAAAACCACTTACTAATTTAATTGTTATCCAATTTTGATGGTAAATAGTTTGGCACCTACCGTAGGGCTAGGGATAATAGCGGCAATTTAATACAAATTCCCATAACACACCCTATTTTACACTTGTTATTTGAAGTGTCTTTGATTCCAAGTTAAGATCGAAATGTCAAACCCATAGTCTTGCCTCTCTAAATACGGATATGGAGTCCAGGCACCATGGGAAAAACAACAATATAGCACCTGGTAAGGTGGTGCCCCCAGTCGATCTCGGGGAAGTCCTGGTGGCAGATCCCATCGACGCCAGTTCGCATGTGGCCATCAACATAAACTTACCTACCGATCCTAAGAACAGCGTACGCAAGGAAGCCCGATCAATTGCACATAATACGCACGACGGCGAAAATGATAGGATCAACTTGCAAGTGATCTTTGAAATGTTACAAGCTCAATAGGCGGCGATAGCCCAGTTGCAGAACCAAAGCTGGGCACCGAGCAGGGTTGAGCCCGAGCCATCTCGGGAAGTCACCCGCAGAAATGAGTTGATCATAGAAAGGCCGAATGAAAATGAATCAGGGACTAACCCCGAGATCATAAAAATGCTCGAGGAATTGACAAAACGGATAGAATCGGGGGAGAAGAAAATCGAAGCCAATGACAAAAAGGTGGATACGGACAATTCCAGGGTCGACCAAATCCCCAGAGCACCTCCGATACTAAAGGTCCTGGATTCCAAGAAGTTTGTCCAAAAACCTTTTTCTCCGAGCGCAGCGTCGAAGCCGATCCCGAAAAAGTTTCGCATGCCCGAAATTCCTAAGTACAACGGAACGGCCGATGTCCAAATGAGCATGTGACCTCCTATACATGCGCCATCAAAGGAAACGACTTGGAAGATGACGAGATCGAATCTGTCCTGCTGAAAAAATTCGGGGAAACTCTATCCAAGGTAGCTATGATATGGTATCACAACCTACCTCCTAATTCTATTGACTCGTTTGCTATGCTTGCAGATTCATTCGTAAAAGCACACGTCGGGGCTATCAAGGTCGAGACCAGGAAGTTAGAACTTTTCAAATTGAAGCAGAGGGATAATAAGATGCTCAAGGAATTCGTGTCCCAATTTCAAATGGAACGGCTGGACTTGCCTCCGGCCGCAGACGATTGGGCCGTTCAAGCCTTCACCCAGGGACTCAATGCTCCAAGCTCGATGGCTTCACAGCAGTTGAAGCAAAATCTGGTGGAGCACCCGGCTGTCACCTGGCCGATGTGCATAATCGGTATCAATCAAAAATCAAGGTCGAAGACGATCAACTCGAGGCCCCTTCCGAATCTGCAGATCAGTTGACAGAGTCAGGAGAGATCTTGATTGTGAGCTAAGGTCGAACGGCTATATCGGCCATACAATAAAGGTCGAAGAGGTGGTAGATCTGGGCGAAACCCCATGAAAAATGAAAAATGAAGTGACCGAGGTCAAAACAACCGGGGACTCATGAGCAAAAATAGTTTTGACAGGCCCATCGGGCCGAAAGAAGTGCCAAGACTATCGGAGTACAACTTTAATGCCGACGCTGTGCCATCGTATCCGCCATTGGACGTATCAGAGACACCAAATGGCCTCGACCTTTACAGTCCGATCCAGCCCAAAGGGATCCTAACCTAATGTAAAAATATCATGGCACTCACGGTCAGAGGATAGAAGATTACCGACAGTTGAGAAAGGAAGTAGCCCGACTATTCAATAATGGCCATTTCCAAGAGTTCCTAAGCGACCGAGCCAAGAACCACTTTAGGAACAGAGATTCTAATAAACAGACTGAACAGGAGGAACCTCAGCACTCCATCAACATGATCATCGATGGGGTCGATGTTCCTTAGGGGCCGATGCTGAAGCGCACCAAAGTATCCATCACAAGGGAAAAACGAACTCGGGATTATGTGCCGGAAGGAACCTTGTCCTTCAACGACGAAGACGCTGAGGGGATCATGCAGCCCCACAATGATGCACTGGTAATATCAGTACTTATAAATAAATCTCAAGTTAAACATGTGCTAATTGATCCGGGTAGCTCGGCCAACATCATCAGGTCGAGGGTCGTGGAACAACTCGGCCTACAAGATCAGATCGTGCCCGCAGTCCAAGTCCTAAATGGGTTTAACACGGCATATGAGACCACTAAAGAGGAGATAACATTACCAGTAAATACCACCGGGACCGTTCAGGAAACAAAGTTCTATGTGATCGAAGGGGACATGAGGTAAAATGCTTTGTTCGGAAGATCATGGATTCACAACATGAGGATGGTACCCTCGACTCTGCACCAGGTGTTGAAGTTCCTAACGCCAGGAGGAATAAAAGCAGTTTATGCAGAACAAACAACAGCAAAAGAGATGTTCGCGGTCGACGAAGTGGTCCCGATATCCACATTTTCGACACCAAAAGAGCTAGGTCCGATCACCAAAGGAGAAACCAAATAGCAATTACTGACACCAACTCCGTCCCAACTGGAGAAGCAGGAGATGGGTGAGGACGATGACTACAGGTCTTTCATAGCTCCCGATGATTCTGAGCTACCAAACAATGGTCGAGGAACTAGAGCAAGTCATACTGATCGAACACTTACCCGATCGAAAGGTATAACTGGGCACGGGTTTGAATCCCAAGCTCAGGAAAAAGCTCGTTCAATTTCTTATAGCTAACAAAAATTGTTTCACTTGGTCCCGCCTTGATATAACAGGGATCCCGCCGGAAATAACCACTCACAGGCTAAGCTTGGACCTGAAGTTCCATCCAGTCAAGCAGAAGAGGAGACCCCAGTCCGAGGTCAAACATGCTTTCATCAAGGACGAGGTATTTAAAATCCTTAAAATAGAGTCCATCCGGGAGGTTAAATACCCGGACCGGATAGCGAATGTAGTAGTAGTCCCCAAAATGGGGAACAAATTAAGAATGTGTGTGGAATATAAAGACTTTAAATAATCGTGTCCCAAGGACTTTTTCCCTTTGCCTAACATCGATCACATGCTCGATGCAACGGCCGGCCACGAGATCCTTAATTTTCTCGACGCTTATTCCGGGTACAACCAAATTCGGATGGACCTGAGTGATTAGGAAAAAACTTCCTTCATCACCAAGTACGACACCTACTGCTATAACGTGATGTCGTTCGGACTAAAAAATGCAAGCGCCACTTACCAACGCCTTGTAAATCAGATGTTTGAAGAACAAATAGGAAAATCAATGGAGGTTTACATTGACGACATGTTGGTTAAGTCCTTGTAAGTAAAGGACCATTTGAAATATTTGCAGAAAACCTTCAGCATATTGAAGAAATACAATATGAAGCTGAACCCGGAGAAATGTGCATTCGGAGTCGCGTCCGGTAAATTCCTTGGATTCATGGTAACCAACCTCGAATCGAGATCAACCCCAATAAAATCAAGGCCATCGAAGATATCACTGTTATGGATAATGTGAAGGTCGTACAAAGGTTAACCGGACGCATAGCCACCTTGGGACGACTTATTTCGAGGTCATCCGACAAGAGCCACCGAAACTTCTCACTGTTGAAGAAAAAGAATAACTTCTCATGGACCCCGGAGTGTCAACCAGCCTTGGAGGAACTCAAGCGATATCTATTGAGTCCATCACTGCTTCACACGCCAAAGACGGATGAACAAATGTACCTATACTTGGCAGTATCAGAGATAGCGGTAAGTGGAGTCTTGGTCCGGGAAGAGAAAGGTACGCAATTTCCAATTTACTATGTTAGCAGCACTCTAGGCGAGGCTGAAACTAGATACCCTCACCTAGAAACGTTGGTGCTCGCTTTGCTAAGTGCCTCTAGGAAGCTAAAACCGTACTTCTAATGTCACTTCATATGTATCGTAACAACTTACCCATTAAGGAATGTAATGCATAAACCCTAGCTCTCGAGATGGTTGGCCAAATGGGCTGTAGAGATCAGTGGGTACAATATCGAATATCAGCCTCGAACCGCCATTAAGTCTCAAATTTTGGCAGACTTTGTGGCCAACTTTACGCCGGCGCTAATACCCGAAGTCGAGAGAGAGTTTTTGTTGAACTCGGGGACTCCTTCGGAATGGACCCTTTTTACGGACGGCGCCTCGAACGCAAAAGGGTCCGGACTCGGCATTGTATTGAAGCCACCAATAGGTAATGTAATTAGACAATCTATTAGGACTGTAAAATTAACTAACAATAAAGCCGAGTATGAGGCCATGATTGCAGGTCTCAAAGTGGCCAAAAGCTTGGGGACAGAGGTGATCGAAGCTATGTGCGACTCCCTCCTTGTGGTGAACCAAGTTAATGGGACGCTCAAAGTCAAAGAGGAACAAATGCAAAGATATATGGATAAACTACAGGTAACGTTACATCGAATCAAGGAGTGGACTCTACAACATGTGCTTCAGGATCAAAACAGCGAAGCCGACCCTTTCTAACTTGGGATCATCTATCGATGACGATGAGTTTAACTCGGAGGCGGTCGTACAACTCATGAGACCCGTAGTGGAAGAAGGTCACGTAGAGATAAACTTAACAAGCCTAACTTGGGACTGGAGAAACAAATACATAGAGTATCTGAAGACCGAAAAACTACCCTCAAACCCTAAGGAATCAAGAACTCTGCGTACAAAGGCGGCTCGATTTAGCCTGTCCGAAGACGGTACATTATTCCGGAGAATGTTCGATGGCCCACTCGCAATATGTCTAGGACCAGGAGACACTTAGTATGTTCTGAGGGAAATCCACGAGGGAACCTGCGGATCACTCGGGTGCCGAGTCATCAGTTCAAAAAATAATCAGAGCCGGAACTATTGGATCGACATGGAAAATGACTCGAAGGAGTTCGTTCGAAAATGCGACAAATGTCAAAGGCATGCTCCGATGATTCATCAGCCCGAGGAGCTACTGCATTTGATCTTGTCACCTTGGCCGTTCATAAAATGGGGGATGGACATCATCGGCCCCCTCACATGGGCACCCGATAAGGCTCCATTTGTATTATTTATGACCAACTATTTTTCTAAATGGGTGGAAGCCCAGGCATATGAGAAAGTCAGGGAGAAGAAAGTCAACGATTTCATTTGGGACCACATAATATGTGTAACGACCAGACCGGTTATTTTGCTTTTTAAAACCCCTTTCCCTAAATAAGACTCCCCGTATGTGCTCTTACTGTTTTATGACTTGCGGAGATGGTTAGTTCGGGATTTGGAAGGGTTCGGGTTAAAATCGGAACACTTGGTTGCTTAGGTTGGCCTTAAAAGGCTAAGTTTGACTTCGGGTCAACATTTTGAGTAAATAACCTTTGAATTGGGATTTGACGGTTTTAATTGGTTCGTATGATGATTTCGAACTTCGGCTTATGTTAGGATCAAGTTTTGGATGATCCAGGAACGTTTCTGCGTCCAATACTGAAAGTTGACATTTTGGGTGAATTTCATAAATTTGAGTTGAAGTGAATTTTTACGTTATAGACGTATGGGATTCTGAGCCTGGGAATAGCTCCGTATGGCGATTCTGAACTTAGGAGCACGTCCAGATGTATATTTAGAGGTCCGTAGGTCGTTTCGGGGTCATTTAGCGAAAGTTGGAAATTTGAAGGTTTTTGAAAAGTTTGACCGAGAGTGGAGTTTTTTATATCGGGTTCAGATTTCGATTCCAAAAGTTAGAGTAGGTCTGTAATGTCATTTAGGACTTGTGTCTAAAATTTGAGGTCAACCGGACGTGATTTGATAGGAATCGAACGTGCGGATGTATTTTTAGAAGTTTTGAGTTTTCATGATTTGATTCAAGCATTTTGGCGTGCGATTCGTGCTTTTAGATGTTATTCCGGTGTTTTAATCGCGCGAGCAAGTTTGTATGATATATTTAGACTTGTGTGGACGTTTGGTGCGAAGCCTCGAGGGCTCGGGTGGGTTTCGAATGCGTTCGGTTGGATGGGAAGACTTCAGTTTTCTAGTTTTTTTTCCACTGGTTTCTCAAGTATCGCAAATGCGAGATATTGTTCGCATTTGCGAACCTCGCATTCCGAGACAGGCTTCGCAATTGCGACGAAGCCTGGTCAAGGCAGTACTCGCATTTGTGAGATTTTCAGTCGCTTTTGCGATCAGCCTCCCTTCGTATTTGCGATGTTGTGGTCGCAAATGCGACCTTGACAGTGGCAGATCAGCTTAGCATTTGCGAAGACTTTGTCGCATTTGCGAATAAGGTGTCGCAATTGCGACAACTGCGACCTGTGCCACAACTTTTATTGTGGGACTTAGCCTTATTTTCCTCATTTCCTACTTGGTCTTAGACGATTTTGAGAGCATTTTTGGGAGGGGTTCCATCATAATCAAGAGGTAAGTGATCCCTATCAATTCTTTAGCTAAATACACGAATCATAAGTGGATTTAATATGCAAAATGGTAAAATTTATGGGATTTGAGGAAAACTTAGGGTTTTGATAAAAATGGGGTTTAACTACGAAAATGATTATGGAATGGGGTGAAAATTACATATTAGAGTTCGTGAGGTTATGGGTAACAACTTTCTTCAAAAATTTCTGGAATCCGGTCACGTGAGTCCGGGGGTGAATTTTAGGAATTCTTCAATTAGTTTTGGGAAATCACTTTAATAGTTAGGATATGAACTTTTGAACATGTATTGATTATTTTATATAACATTTGGCTAGTTTTGAATCGTTTGAAACTGAGTTGAGCACATTTATGGACTGAAAGTAAACTTGAGAAACGAGGTAAGTCTCTTTTCTAACCTTGTAAGAGGAAATTAACCCCATAGGTGAATTGAATTAATATGTGTTTCTATTTAAGGGGCTATGTACACACGAGGTGAAGAGAGTCCGTGCATAGCTACTAATTATGCTTATGTCCGAGTAGTTTAGGACCCCAAATCATGTTATGCTTACAATTTTTGCACCCAACTTGTTAATTTAAGTGCTTAAATCATATTGGAACTTGATAGAGAAACCATAAAAGGTCGAATTTCATTTCCTTGAGTTTTGGACGGGTTACTTGAGCGTTAATAAGAATTGGTGCTTCTTTGAATGTTAGCCACTTAATAATCTTTGAATCGGGTGTTTATAAAGTATTTTCTCTTCTTGTGGAGTGGGCCGAACGCCTCGACAGTAGAATAGATGCATCTATGGTTCGTGCCCTTCGACCCTCGGCAGTGCACAATATATATGTTTGTATTTTGGATCGGGTCATACGACCTTGGAAAACTTCGTGCGTAATAATACTTGGAGCCCAATTATACTTGATATTGTGTCATTGACTTGAGCGATTAACTTGTTAAATGATGGAAACCGTTTTGGGACGTACTATTAGTGAAAGAGTTATTTATCTACTTCTTGTCATTGAGTTTTCAGCTTCATTTAAGTCGAACATGCTTAACTAAAATTTCGGTATTATATTATTAGCCCATAGTAAGTGTCGAAGTCGACCCCTCGTCACTATTTCTTCGAGGTTAGACTAGATACTTACTAGGTACATATTGTTTATGTACTCACGCTACACTTCCGCACTAATCATGCAAGATCTGAGGCAGGTGCATCTGGTTATCATTCCGGCGCACATCCTTGATTCCACAAGACTTTGCTGTGTGCTGCCTTCCGAGCCCGTTCTGCGGCACCCTAAGTCTTTCTTTTGCTTTTACTTTCTGTCTATTTCCTTCAGACAATAGTGTAGTATTCTTGTATATTCTACTAGTAGCATATACACTTGTGACGCCAAGTCTTAGAGATTATGCTAGTAGACACATGATAATTTTTTTTTTGGATATTTACTTATCTCATTTGCTCTTAAAATTATTTATCTCTCATCTTATTAAATTTTTATTTCCTATTTATGCACTAAATGAAAATGAGCTATTTAAAAAATGTTAAAAGAAACAATCACACGGTTAGTTCACTGTTGGCTTGCCTAGCGGTAACGTTTGGCGCCATCCCGACCTATAGGAGAAATTGGATCGTGACAATATGCCGGTTTGGGATGCCAGCCGAGATCATGTGCAACAATGGAAAACAGTTCATCGGCAGCAAAGTAAGCAAGTTCCTCGAAGAGCATAAGATCAAAAGGATCCTATCAACACCCTATCACCCTAGTGGGAACCGGCAAGCGGAGTCCACCAATAAAACCATACTCCAAAACCTCAAAAAGAGGTTGGCTGATGCCAAAGGAAGATGGAAAGAAATCTTACCAGAAGTCCTATGGGCATACCGTACGACCTCGAAGTCCAGTACCGGGGCCACCCCCTTCTCGTTAGTTTAAGGCGTCGAAACCCTAATACCGGTCAAAGTCGGAGAACCGAGTCTCATATTTCGATATGCGACCGAAAAATTGAACGATGAGGCCATGAATATGAGCCTGGAGCTGTTAGATGAAAGGCGCGAAGCCGTCCTTGTTCAGTTGGCCGCCCAAAATAGCGGATCGAGAGGTATTACAATCGAAGAGCCAACCTTCGACACTTCAATGTCGAGGACTGAGTGTTAAGGAAGGTCACACTAAGCACTCGAAATCCGAATGAAGGGAAGCTGGGGCCGAACTGGGAAGGTTCGTATCAAATTATCGAGATCATAGAAAAAGGATCATACAAACTCGGAGCAATGAACGGTGAGCGATTACCGAACAACTGGAACATAACTCACTTGAAGTGATACTACTGCTAAGGTACGATCCAATTCATTCCTTTTATTTATTTACATTTTGGACTAACATTTGTAGGTGACCGGCAAAGAACGATACAATTTTAGGCCTGAAAGCACGCGCTGCACTCTTTTTCCCTTGAACCGTTTTTGTCCCAAATGGGTTTTCCGGCAGGGTTTTTAACGAGGCAACGGTAAATCGTGCTAACTTAGAATTCAAGAGCGGCTGCGAACTGGTGTTGAGAATCACGACAACAGTATTCGAACACTGGGGGCATCACCCTCGGATAATGATTTTAGCAAGGAAAGAAACTTTGTGCTCGAATAGTCTAGGCTCGATCGGTAGGATCTACTGTAAGGCCCAAACGACTGAATGAACTGTGCCTACCTAGACCCTCCGAGCCCGAACACAAAGCTTGAACACATGTATAACTTTGTATATTACGCACAAAATTGAAAGGAAGTTTCTACCTTGCGGATAAATATTTTGCCCCTTGAAAATTTTTCTTTCTTAAATTTGATCCCCTAAAGACATCGAGCCCAAGGGCCACCTCACTCAAGGACTGCTGCCCGAGGCAGATTCAGATAGCCCGAGATAATGAAGCTCGGGGGCACAGAGCTTATTTGGCAGTGCCCCAACTTTAAAGGCTACGACCTCCCACATTCGGGAACAGTTATCTCGGTTAAGCCCGGATGACTCAGGGTAACGAGCCCATTGGGTAGCACCCGAAGAAGAAAGGCTACGATCGTATTAAAATAGCTTGAAGACGTCTGAGACCCGCAACAAAAACTAAGGCCTTGAAAATTTCTAAAACAGGTTCAAAAGGCTACCCTGGGCAAATTATAATCTAAAAGGTTCTAAGTATTTTGGGGAAAGTTTCCGGTTGTATCGAGCCCCTATAAATTGTAAACAAAATAATATTAAAAGAAAGGCTTTTCCGAACCTCCGGGCAGGACCTAAATATTACATGCTAAGGCATTTTGATATCTTTGCAATCATAAAGAACAAAGCGAAAGGAAACAAGCTTAAAAATTGTCAAGGGGAAAAAAGAGCCTTATATATATATATATATATATATATATATATATATGAAAAGATCTCTACAAAGGCCAAACGACCTTGACAAAAAAGTACAAAACTACAAAATACAAAAAATAAATGAGGCACTTAAACGGCCTAGTCTCCACCGGAGCCTACCTCATTACCTGCACCATCAGAGTCTTCTCCGGCCCCGGATCCTTTCGAACCCTCAGAGTCTTCTTCATCCTCGGGATATGCCAGTTTCTCGGCATCGGCTTCAAACCCCTTAGCACTTTCGACATCGACTGATAAAGCAAACCCCGAGCATGAATTTCTTCGAGGGCGTCCCTTCGGGACTACCACTTCACATATTCGATGGTATCTTTCAGCCGGTCTTGGACTGCCTCGGCATCGTCCTTATACTTGGCCACCATCTCGTCGGTATCATCTTTGGTCACTTCAACCACCGAGTTGGTCGCTTTAAGCTCCTTGGCAAGAGTCTCTTGATCAGATACGGCCGAGCTTAGCTGAGACTGAAGCTCCTCAACTTTTTGGGACCGAAACTCAACCTTCTCATTCGCCACCCGAAGCAGGGCTTCCGCAGAGTCCAACTGCGCCTGGGCAGTCTCCTTTTCCGAAGCCAAATGGTCCATCATGCCTCTACACTCTTCAGCCTCGACCTTGACTGCATCCAACTCGGCCCGGAGTTGGCAATCCGATCAATCATCTGCTGGACTTGCGGGTTTCGACCATTAATCACCGAGTCTAGCTCATCGTCACTAACTTCAATTTACTTGTTCAACCAGGTCGGCGTGTTCTTTCCGAGCCACTTCCAATTCATCTCAAAGGCTCTTAGCCTCTCCTTCACGCTGCTAACTGAGAAGTTTGTACATGTCTCTCTTCTCAGCAAGCTCTCACACTTCGGGTTCGAGCTGGTTCAGCTCGTCTCGGTACCAGAGAAAAGTTTCATGGTGAAGCATCGAGGCCTACAAATACGAACAAAAATGTCAGGATTATCAATGAATTAATCCAAGTATAAAAGGAGAAATTGAAATCATCGAGAGTTATCTAAAGTTACCCGGTCCAGCGCCTATTGCGCTTCATTGAACAGGCAGGGCGCATCTACCTTGTTTATTTTGGCTTGGTCTTCTTTGGTCACCAGGCACCGGAGGTAACTAGCCACCCCTATGGGTGCGGAAAGAATCCGCGCATCCTTAGGAAAGGTAATGATAATAGACCGCTTCCGATCAGGATCCACACTCGAGGCAGGGAATCGGTTGACCAATTTTGGGATCGAGTTAGGCCCGCCTGCCCCTGAGGTCGGGCTCTTCCTCGGTACCTCTATGTCACCTAACCCGATGACGTCTTCCGTGGTGGTGGAATCCACGCCATCAAAAAAGCAGCGGAGGGGTCGTCCACTTCGTGGGCCCCTCGTTGGGACGCTCTTTCACCATTTGAGCCTCGTTGTACATGGACTCGATGAACGAGAGACTCAGTGATGTCTATCACACCGAGTGCCTCCTTCGGGGCATTACCCGCATCATGGGAAGCCTCGGCCCCGGTCTTCTCGCCGACTTCCCTGGCTTGAGGCGGATCGACCTCAGGGGTCTCTGGTTCAGTGGCCCCTTGCTTTTCTAGCTGCAACAACTCGCGGGCCACTAGAACAAAAGGTTCTTCATCTTTGGATTCGTCCCTCAGCCGATAAATCGAATCTGAAGCTGGTGCTCGAGCACCGGTGCTTTCTTTTGACTTACGCACCACCCTTCTCCTTGTTTAATTTTTCTCCGAGCTCGGGGAACTCGGACCCTCTTTCTTTTCTTCTCTTCGGCCTGTCTCAGAGTAGGGGACTCGGTAGGTAAGTCTTCGCTACCGGCTGGAGGCCTCAGCTCGACATCCTTACATAAACCTGCAAAAAAGAAGTATAGGGAATAAGGGTTTAATGTTAAAAGAGAAATCTTAATACGGCCTACTTGAGAAAGAAGTCTCACCGAGGGAACAGGCCTGCCAATGGCCCTTTGATAGCTTGCGCCACGAGCACTCGGAATAGGGCATTTTTAATACGATACCTCGACCCACTCCTTGAGTCGGGGAACGGCATTTGGGACCCGAGCAACAACTGCACCACCACAAAGCACCAATAAGCAAAAGAGAAGTAAGTTTAAAATCGACATGTGAAAGTAAATCGTACTTTTGTGAGATATTTCACTTCTCGGGGAATGGCCTGCACTCAGCTGGGATTAAGTCTGAAGTCCTCACTCGAACAAAACGGCATTGCCAACCCCGATCCCGGTCCTCATCAATACTTGAGAACGAGGCTTTACTGGCCCGCCGCATAAGCTTTATCAATCCCCACGGAAGATTCGGGGACTATATAAGTGTAGAATATGGTCGATAGTAAATGAGCACCCATCGATTTTGTTCACAAAGAACCGGAGGAGGATCACGATCCTCCAGAGCGATGGGTGAATCTATCCTAGGCACACGTTGTACCTTCTGTAGAAATACAAAATGATTGGATCCACCGGATCCAATATAAAGGGATAAGTGTAAACACTTAGGTATCCCTCGACACAGGTGGTAATGGTTTCATCGGGATCGTGATCACTATGTCCTTATCGGCCCAGTTACAGTCTTTTTGGACCGTGGGGAGGATCTCTTCGATGATCGAGCAGATGTATCTCGAGACCTCCTCACACCGGCCTTGTACGGAGGAAGGTTTTTCGACCTTGAAATCGACGTTGACCGAGCATCCCCCGGGGATGAACATTTTTAAAGGGGATTCAGGTACTGGTTCATCGACGGCAGCGCGCGAAACGGTTTCCTCGGCCTCAGTAGCCAGTCGCGAAGTAGAAGGATTTTTTTCTAGGGAACGATTTTTAAAGTCTTTGCCATTTCTTTAAAAATGGAGGAAAATCTGAGAAAGATGGAGGAAGAAAGGAAGTTGAAAGATTGGACTTGATGGCTTAAATATAAAGACGGGTAAAAATTCTTGCAAAGGATCTCGAAAAACCGGAGTAAAAGTGCTAGAAGGTGTTAAAATCTTAAAGATACGAGGGTAGAAGGTTTGGATGTAAAGTTAAAATGAACGAAGAACGGGGTTTTTATAGTAGATCAACGGCGTTTTGCATCTAAGGATGGCGGACCGTCGGCTGACATGCATTTAATGCCATTAAGACTTGACTGGTGAGACATTTTAGTTGTTTTGTCGTTTCTGTCATGGTGTATCGAAGTAAAATCGGAAGCTCATGTCGTTTCTCATCGTTTACTCTCCGAAAAACGAGACTCTCTGTATACGGGTAAAATCGAGCTCATAGTGCATCCTAGCTCCGACAAAATAAGTCAGGCTCGAGATATGGCAATAAGGGACCGAAACCGAGCCAAAGTCCCACCGGGCTAGAGCCTGGGGCATGACGCCCGCCTTTGAGGATATCGAGGCATGATCCCGGAATTGGTCCTAGCCTCGAACGACTTTGAAGAATATTGTCAGACGATCCAGCATGACCAACAGAAGGCCAAAATATCCGTGACCAGCCGAATGTTACGGCGGGAATCTCGGCACGTTTCGATAAGGAACCGTCAATTAGCGAATCCGGATTTTTTACCTTTTATAGAGTTGAACTTAAAATAGGACTCCCCTACTATATAAGGGGTCTAATAATTTATTTGCATACACTGTAACACGCACCCAAAAGCAATACATTATTATTTTCTCTGCCTTGAAGCTCTTATTCTTTTTTATCGACATCGGTTGTGGTGAGCCCGGCTCGAAAGCGATTATTCCATCAAAGTTGAAACTATCTAACTCGTGTGGTTTGAATATATTTTATCTTAATTTATCTAATAGCAACTTAATTTATCGCTTTATATCAAGTTACTTTGCGTATCCTTAAAATCACTTACAATTCAATTGTTATCCAACTTTGAGGGTAAACTATAATTCTTATCCAATTTAATGATGATAACGATATAATATAAGGTGATGTCATGCATTTAAATCAAAAACATATGATGCTTTGAATGCTTCCTTTTTGAAGGCACAATAACTAGCAGCAGGTTTATAGACACACTGATATTCCAGAAATTTGTCAAGGCACTATATGATTGATCCACATTATTTAAGGCCATAACAGAACCTGGAGAGTGAATAGTACGTTATTGTTATTATGTGTCTAAATACATATCACAAGATTCTTGTTTGCTCAGGTGCTTCCAAAAGGATGAACAAATGTTAACTCTTATTTTTTCCTAGGAAGGGATGAGATACTTTGGTGATAAGCAGGGTGAGATTTTAATTAATTCCAAAGCCTAATATGATGAAAAGCTAACCTTTAAAGGAACCATAGAAGATGCTTTGCTCATCATAGTTTGGATGACGAGCTCCAAATTAGGTACTTTGTCAAAATCATAGAATTCCATGAATTTATCCAAGAAATCTTTCGCCACAGAAATCATGCTCTTTTATTGTATTTTACTGCAAAATGTGATATAGCTGATTCATTCAAACCAAAGCCTATGAATATAGGAAAATTAGTGCTGGTTGCTTCAACAAATTCAATTTTAGCTAAGTCAGAATTTAGAATGCTCACATCAGGAGCAACAAAGAATATAATCCGTTGAAAGTCCATGCATAAATATCTTTAAAGTTGGATATTCGCTGCACTTAGACCAAAAGGAAAACGAAAAAGAGAAACAAAGAAAAAAAGATTACTTCAGTATCTTCCTAACAAATAGTAATAATAATAACTACTTCAGAGTCTTTTAATTCCATAAGCAAAGGGAAAAGTGATCTAATTTCCATAAAGCATGTGTATTTCTGCAACTCATGTTGAGATACATGACAATGCTGTTACTTAGCCACTTGGACTTCTCTTTTATTTCTTCCTTCTTTTACTATTGAGCCCAGAATCTCACCTTATATTTATTTTGTTACACAGAAGTTAGTTGGGTTTATTATAAGTACTGGGCTGACCCATTGTATAGACACATATTTTTGTTCTCAGTTCAATCTAATGAAACCTAAAAGCTTCTACTTTCTCTCAACAGCCTCACAACAACCCTATATAAAACTTCAACGATCTGTGCGTGTATCGAACTTTAACTTGGTATCAGAGCCCAGATCTGGACAGATCGGGTGATTATCTCTCGTCTGATGTCACCCTCGAGTGATTTCATCAGAGTTTTGATGTTCGATGTTCGTCTTTGACGTTTTCCGACGAGATTTTCCGGCATTGACGTTGGAATTAGTGTTTTTCTAGTGGCACTTGGATGTTTCTGGTGATTAACTGAGTTTAGTCGGTATCTTCTGACAAGTCTTCATTAACCTAGGGTTTGGTGTTTTCTGCAGCCGTACATTCAGCTAGGGTTCGCCTGTGTCTTCGTCGGTGAGTTTATTTTCTGTACAAGGCCGTTATTCCTTCCGGTCGCGAAGGAAGTTTGGTAACCCTAGTTATCTCTTCTCTTTCTTTGACTGTGTGTATTTTTTTTCTCTGATTAATTGCGTACAAAATGCCGAATGATGATATTTCCCCATCTGTGTTACCAACTATTCGCCCTACTACCTCTCATTCTACTTTTCATAAGGATGATTATATGCACCCATGTCATCCCTTTTGTGTGCATCCATCTGATGTTTTAGGGTCCTCATTAGTTTCTATTCCTTTTGATGGTACTGGGTATGGGAGTTGGAGACGAACTATCCTTGTGGCTTTATCTGTTAGAAATAAACTGGATTTCATTAATGGATCCTCAGTTAAGCCTCCTGACAGTTCTCCCTTGGCAAGATAGTGGCAGAGGTGTAATGATTTGGTCGTCTCTTGGTTAACTAACTTTCTGTCCAAAGACATTGCCCGTAGTGTTGAGTACTCTGAACTTGCCAAAGATATTTGGAGTGAGTTGGAGGAAAGATATGGTCAGGCAGATGCTGCAAGAGTATTTGAGCTTAAGAAAGAGTTAGCTCACATCTCACAAGGGTCACTTGATATTGCCTCATATATTAACAAAATTAAGTAGTTGCCGGATGGAATTGATGCCTTGTCAATTAGTAGAGTCAGGTCTTGCAACAACTGTGATTTTAAGTCTGACTATCAGAAAGATGATGATGTCCAAAAGATGTAGTAGTTTTTGATGTGTCTCAATGATATATATATGTGCAAATTAGAAGCAATATATTCATGATTAAGCCATTTCCATTTGTGAGCACTGTCTATAGTATATTGTTGTCAGATGAGAAGCAGAGGCAGGTCTCTACCTCTCCTCAGTTTCCCTACATTTGCTTCTTTCAATGTTGGGGTATATAAACAAGGGTTTCCTTCCAGAATTAACTTTGATGCTCAAAGACCTTTTACATGCAAATATTGTAAGAAACCAGGTCACACCATTGATAAATGCTATAAACTACATAGGTATCCTCCTAACTCAAGTTCACAAAGGGCCTGGCAGTAGAAAAATTGCAGCTCATGTTGAAGTGAAGTCTCCTAGTCCTTCTGCTAATATGGCTTCTAATATGGGTGCTGAGTCTGTCAAGCCATCTAAGTCTGGTAATGTTTCTATGGTTCCTGGTCTGACATAAGATCAATTCTCCCAGCTGATGATGTTACCGCAACAGTCCCATATTTTTGCTGATTCCACCTCTACTGCCACTCTAATGGCTTCTGCTAACTTTGCTGGTAAGCTGTTATCAAAAAGTATTCTGCTCAAGTCATGTATGCTTTCACAAGTAGATAGTATTATTTGGATTATAGACTCTAGAGCATCTGATCACATGACCTCTCATAATGATTTACTTTTTAATCTACAAACACTACCTGTACCTTGTCTAGTTTCTCTTCCAAATAGTTACAAAGTCAAGGTTCATTTAGTAGGATCCTTGACTTTATTTCCAAATTTCAAAATTCATCATGTTCTTTATGTTCCTTCTTTTCAATATTATCTCATTTTAGTTCATAAGTTGTTAGAATAATACAATGGGATTGTTCTGTTTACCATAACTCTTTCTGCTATACAGTCCCCTTCTCTGAAGATGCCTCTGGTTCTTGGTAAACTGGACCACAATCTGTACAAGCTTTTACTTCCTCTTATTGCTTTTGTCAGTACCACATCATGTTCCTCATGTATTGTTACTTCCCATATTATTGCCCCGTTTTTCCTGAGATACATGACAATGTAAAGAATGTAAATGTTGTTGCTGCTGATGAAACACATTAAGTACTGATGCAACTTTGAATAATATCAATAAAATGAATGTGGTTTGGCATTATACTCTTAAGCATATTCTTTTTTCTAGAATGAAACACATTTCTATGCTTGGGTCACAGTTATCTTCAAAATAGTATTTTTCCTACCCAATATGTCCACTAGCCACACAAACAAGATTACCATTTCCTGATAGTAGTATATAAATCTCAAAACCTTTTTAATTTATACACATTGACACTTGGGGTCCATATCACTCACCTACCTATACTGGCTCCAAATATTTTATGACCACTGTTGATGATTTTTGAAGAGCCAATTGGACTCAGCTAATGGGAGCCAAAAGCAATGATTTTGATCTCTTAAAAGCCTTCGATGCCATGGTTGAAACTCAATTTCAATTAAAAGTCTAAAATGTAAGAAGTGACAATGCTTTAGAGTTGGAATCCAGCACTGTTGGATCAAAGTTCTTCTCTAAAAAGGGGATATTGCATCAGAAAACATGCCCTCATACTCCACAACAAAATGGAGTTGTAGAAAGAAAGCACATACATCTTTTGGAGACTGCTTGAGCGCTTCTTTTCCAGTCTGGTCTACCTCCTAGATTCTAGTGAGACTGCATACTCACAACTACCTACCTGATAAATAGGTTCCCTTCTAGTGTACTAAAGGACAATATTTCCTATGAAATCTTATATAACAAACTCCCCACATACTCAAGTCTTAGAGCTTTTGGATGCTTATGTTATTCTACTGTTCCAAAACCTCATAGGGACAAACTGTAGCCTAGAGCCATTCCCTGTGTGTTTATTGGTTATCCTTTTGGGAATAAAGCCTATAAACTGTATGATTTACAAAATAAAACATGTTTTATCTCCAGAGATGTTATATTTCATCAATATGTATTCCCCTTTGTTCAAGCTGTCTCTTCTTCTCCTATCATGTTAAAGTTAACATTTTCTGCCTATTTTGATCACTCTGTTAAGTAGAGTTCTTCTTTGATCCATGAATTCTTCTCCCCGACTCCATCAGCTGCACCTCCTGTCTTTCCTCATCCCTCTACTTCTATTTGCCCTAATTCTGAAATATCTGTGAACAACTCTCCTCCTTCTCCTAGTCCCTCTTCTCCTTTCCTTGAATCTGAGTTCCCTCCTTTAAGGAGATCATCTCGACTTCATAATCCTCCCTCTTACCTGTAAAATTATGTCTGCACCCTACCAACTCATGGCTCCATGTCTGCCAGTTCAACTGTTGTGTCTATTTCTAGTGAACATCATGTATTTGAGCCTACTACTAATTCTCAGGCAACAGTTATCCCTGAGTGGCAGACTGCTATGAGACAAGAGTTTGAGGCATGGGAGACTAATGGTACTTGGGACATAGTTGAGTTACCCAAGGGCAAGAAGCCAATTGGCTGCAAATGGGTATACAAAATTAAGTACAAAGCTGATGGGAGCATAGAAATATATAAAGTTGGGCTTGTGGTAAGGGGTGATACACAGGTTGAAGGCATAGACTTTCATGAAACTTTTTCATCTGTAGTTAAAATGTCTACTGTTAAAACTTTAATTGTTGTAACTGTTAAAGGAAAATGGACATTATTCCAACTAGATATTAATAATGCCTTCTTGCATAGGGACTTAGATGATGAAGTTTTTATGAAGCTTCAACCTAGTCTTTCAGCTTCTGCTAGCTCCCACTCTGTCCCATCTACTTCTGTTTCCACCTCTTTGGTCTGTAAGCTGAAAAAAAATTTATATGGGTTAAGACAAGCTTCAAGGCAATGGTATTCCAAGTTGTCTCAATCCTTGTCTTCTAGAGGCTATGATCACTTCTTCAATGACTATTCACTTTTTCACTAAAGGTTCTGGTGATGCATTGGTGATCTTAGTGGTATATGTTGATGACATTATCATCACTAGGACTAATTTGTGTGAGATTGTTACTATGAAAATCTTCATCCATGATCAATTTAAAATTAAGGACTTAGGCCACCTTAACTATTTTCTGGGTATTGAAGTGTTGTATTTTGAGGGGTGGAGTGATATTGTATCAGAAAAAATTGTGCATGATCTACTCAAAGAGTTCCACTCCTATGATTGTTCTTCACTGGTGTCCCCTCTTGAAATACATGAAAAGTTGCAGGCTGATCATGGTAATCCCCTGCCTAATCCTGAGACTTATAGGTGTTTGATAGGTAAGCTCAACTTCTTAACCCATACTAGACCTGACATTTGTTTTGCAGTTTAGCATTTAAGTCAGTTCATGCAGAAACCTTGCCTTCCTCACATGCAGGCTGCTCTGCGTTTGCTCGAGTATCTCAAGGGTACCCTTGATTTTGGGGTTTCTATAATAACTCTCCTGACCTTTCTCTCAGTGTTTATTGTGATAGTGATTGAGGCTCTTGCCCGGATAGTAGGAAGTTAATCAGTGGGTTTTGCATTATATTGGGGGTTTTCCAGTCGGTTGGAAGTCAAAGAAGCAATATGTGGTGTCCTAGTCCTTTACTGAGGCTGAATACAGATCTATGAGTAAGGCAACTGCTGAGATTACTTGGGTTTGCAGGCTTCTCTCTAATTTTGGTATTACATTTTCTTCTCCTGTTATTCTGTTTTGTGATAACCAGGTAGCCATCCACATTGCTAAGAACCCTGTATTCCATGAGCACACAAAGCACATTGAATTGGACTGCCATTTTGTTCACACCAAGTTGAATGAGGGCCTGCTTCAGCTGCTCAATACTTCCAGTGCCACTCAGCTCGCTGATATGTTTACTAAACTTTTCGGGGGAGCTGTCCATCATCTACATCTTCTCAAGTTGGGGGTTGTCTCACCCTCCAACTTGTCGGGGGTGTTGAGATACATGACAATGTTGTTACTTAGCCACTTGGGCTTCTCTTTTTTTCTTCCTTCTTTTACTATTGGGCCCAGAATCTCACCTTGTATTTATTTTGTTACATAGCAGTTAATTGGGTTTATTATAAATATTGGGCTGGCCCATTCCGTTGGGTCAGAGAATAACATTGTGTAGACAGATATTTTTGTTCTCAGTTCAATTTAATGTAACCTAAAAGCTTCTACTTTCTCTCAACAGCCGCACAACAACCCTAGATAAAATTTCAACGATCTGTGCGTGTATCGAACTTTAACTACTCAGCATAGTTTTTATTTTATTTGTTCAAGGGAGAGCAAAGAAGCATCTAATATATCTTCCATTGGAAGCTTTTAAATGTTCACACTCGTGCAGAAAAAAGAACATATTAAATTTCACGACAGCTGAACTCTCAGGGTAATCCAACCTCATTTAAAATAAAAAGGGTGCGGAGAGTACAACAAAACCCAATTTCAAATTTTCTCGATTAAGAAGCTCAATTCCCTTCCAACTTGTCTTCTCTTTTGTCCATCGATTTCAACCTTATCTCTCAAGCAGATTCATATGGTCAACTATCAACACACTTTCATCGTCCTCCCCACACTAACGCAGAAGCCATTTAACAGAGAGATATACTCTTATGGTCATTTGGTTCATGTAATAGTTATGCAGGGTTTGTATGCGGTGAATAATTAATAACTTATGCATTATTATGTGACGAATAATAAGGGTGAAATTTAAAAATTGCCAGATTTATAAATGGTAATTGTAAAATAGCCACAATTTCAAAAGTAATCGAAATTTAGCCACTTTTCATGTAAAGATAAATGTGAACGAAAATACTGTTCAAAATCAGAAAATATTTCAGTATAATATACTGGAGTTCGATTTTTTTACATGTGAACTTCCAGCATAATATACTGAAAATATACTGGAACTCCATCATAATATACTAGAGTTCCAACATAACATATTGGTCCAGTATGATATGCTGGAATCATACACGGGTGCTCCAATCTCTAATATATTATGCTGAAACTTTTCATGTGCTGGAGTTTCAGCATAATTTCTGGAAGTTCATACACAGATGCACCAATCTCCAATATAATATACTGGAACTTTCCATGTTGCAACAAAATAGTGCTTATTTTCTAATGACTTTGCAAATGCTGACTATTAAATACCAGCCGAAAAACTCGCTAGCCATGCTATTACTTTCACAATGAATGAAAATCCAAATCTATGTATTGCCAACATGATATAATCATTCTATAGGCTAGTTAACTTTTCGTTGGAGAAGTATGCGACCTTATTGAATTTAATAATCCTTTATCAATTAAGGTAGAAATGCAACCTTGCCAGTAGTTCGTTTTTTGTCTCTTTTTGTACTGTAACTATCACTTGTTTCAAAGAATTCTAACCATGTTCTCTTTCTTTTCCATTAGGTAACCAACATAGCATATGGACCTTACAAACACGATTTCTAAGTTCTTATTAATAAATATGCAAATAGCTAATTCAGTTGCTATAGTGTTTTTTTTTTATGGGAAAAGGGTCACATATATTTATGTATTATTAAAAATTATTCATATATGTCTTTTGTTATACTATCGGTCTAAATTTACTCCTCCAATTAATAAAGTAATAAAAAATATCCTTATTTTTAACGGTGCTCCACCATGACAATCCAAATCCTACATAATCTGACATTTGGGTGAGGTGGATGCCACGTGGCATGCCATCTCACCATCCTCCTCTCCTTCCATTTCTTCTTCCCCTCCTCTCCCCCCTCCCCA